>CM029273.1:6720204-6742704 GCA_016920895.1 Vaccinium myrtillus | reverse complement strand
CGGTAACCGGCTCGAAAGTGGAGAACATCTGCTTGTCACAACAGATGTGACGAGTTGCCCCTGTGTCAACCCACCATTCCCGCGGGTTTGAACCCACCAAGTTAACCTCAGAAACCATGGCTGAGAGGTTGAGATCAACAACACCCTCTACTATATGTGCTTGAGTACGAGGGTTCAGTGGCTTTTTACATTCAGAAGCTCGATGCCCAAATTTATCACAATTGAAGCATTTCCCCTGAAACTGGATCTTTTGCTGCTTCTTGGCAACACCACCTCTCGGTCCCAGATTGACACATCTGTCCTTCTGTTTACTAACATGCTTGTCAGATCGTTTATCAAAACGCCTGTCATGTTGGGTTTTCTTCATACCTGAAGACTGACCATGGACAATCACATTAGCCTTGGCCATATGAGGAGACTGGGCAGCTTTGTTCCTAGCCCGACTTTCCTCCTCCATGTTAAGCTTCATGAAAAGAGTTTCCAAAGTCATCTCTTTGGTCTTGAACATGAGATAGTGCCTGAACCCTTCCCAAGTCTCAGGAAGCTTGTGGATGACCGCAGCCACCAAGAATGGCTCACCTAGCACCATTCCTTCTGCTTTGATTTCATTTATCAATATTTGAAGTTCGTGGAGTTGTGCACTGACAGATCGCATATCCACCATTTTGAAGTCAAGAAACCGGCCAACAAGGAACTTCTTGGACCCGGCCCCGTCAACCTTGAATTTCCTTTCTAAGGACTCCCACAGTTCCTTAGCAGACTTTGCATCAATGTACACAGAATACAAAGAGTCCTCCAGTGCATTCAGAATGTAATTCTTGCACAGATAATCAGCGTTTTTCCAGATATCTTGAGCCATCCGCTTTTGATTATCAGTCTCATCCTCAGCAATAACTGGGGCATCATCAGTCAAACATGCAGCCAAATTGAGAGTGGTGAGAAAGAACAACATCTTTTGTTGCCATCTCTTAAAATCAGCTCCACTCCCAAAATTTCCCGGCTTATCCACATGGGTCATCGGAAACGTGGGAACTCCAGGGGGAGGTTTCACTGCAGTTCCCGAAACTGGAGGAGTCTGCGCATCAGTGCTTTTTCCAGTAGCAGCACTCTTTCCAGTAGCATCAGTCGACATGTTGTTCTGAAACAAGATCAACTTCATATTAGTGAACAAATCTTCACAATGTCGACAACAAGAATAGATACGCAATCTAATCTTAACAACCAACAATGGTTTAACACCCGTCACACATAGATGACTAAGGCCGAAAATTAGATCATTGCCGAGCAGTGTCAGGGCATAAGCCAAGTAGACTGCTCCAGAGGCTGATCTATACACCAATCCAAGGCCAAGTCGCGCACGACTGCCCAAGGCCGTAGCCATTTTTTGTCATCTCATAAGTCAAGTCGCGCACGACTTACATAGGCCGAAGCCTACCAATGACTAATAATTTTCCAAAACCCACACTGAATTTTTTTTTTTTTTTTCTAAAACACTGCTCTGTATAAATCCGAACGTACTGCCCGGAGTTCACACCGACCTTTGAAGAGAAAACAAATAGTATAAAAATACACCAAGTTTTGGAAAAAGTCGGTCTCGGTTTTCTTTCAGCACACAGTGCAAACAAACAAATTTATTAGCAGGGGACCTACTACCAAGAAAAACTCTCGGTGATCACAAAAAATTTCCCCAAAAGAAACCAAGACAGAAGAGTAAAAGCTATAGTGAAGTTTTCGTTGAAAAAAGAAATCTATCACCCTGGCACACCAATCCAAGTGATTAAAAGAAAAAAAACAAGAGTAATAATGCTCTGGAGGTTTCAGATTTCAAAACAAGTTAAAAAATGCTAACTACACGTGTTAGCTACCAACAAAAGAAGTCTTGAAAGACTTCCACGAAGCCGCCCCTGATGTCTTTTAAAAAAAGACTACTAAAAGGTCAAAGACCATTTCCTCCACTACAATTCATTTCCTTGAATTACTCTGTACTACTATGAAAGGAAAACAGTGGTCTACTCCAACGTAGGTATCATGTATCACATGGAGTAAAACAACATCAAGAGTTCTAAGGCTGCAAAAACCTCTTGACAGAATTGGAGTATTCAAGAACCGAGTCCCGTGTAACCACGGTCTCCTTAAAACAGATTCGCCGCCTACCGAGGGTGTTGTAGGTTGAAACCGACGTCTGTTTCCCAGGATAAAACGGCTAAACCACGAACCATGGAACACCTCCGAGGAGCGCCTTGGCGAACTGAACTTTGCCTGTCTCTCTCTCACAAATCAGAACCCTCTATATGAAAGTGCACTGTGTATCAAAGTGTATATTTTTCCTCTTAGCAGATGCACAACTAATATAGCTCTAGTGAGAGCTCTATAATTGTCGGTGGGAGTAAAGTGCCATACTTTTCTCCATACTTGCCAGAGAATGGGCGACAATAAAATAGGGATGACACCGCTATCTTTCTCCAGCTACAGAATTCATTCATTGAAGGAAGGTAAAACTTCCAACAAAAAAGACCAAAAAAGAAAAAAAATTGTGAATGAATTCACGATCATTATCTGGACAAATGCAATTCTGATTCATATCGAGGTTGCTGCTGAGATCACATACTCCCAATTCCATCATCTAGAGACCAAACTGGTACAAAATCTCCAAAATTCCACTCTTATTCATTCAAAGTTCAAACTATTATTACATAACCACACTAAGATCCAACACAAGGCTACCAGTCATAGTGAGGACTCCAGTCACAGAATACAGATGATTCAAATGGCCAAGTCAATTAGGCCGCTTTCAAAGAGTTGGCAACATCAATGACAAATCGGTATCTTACATCAGCTTTCGCAAGGCGTTCCATGGCAGTGTTTACGTAGTCTATAGGAATGACCTCAATATCCGCTGTGATGTTGTGTTTTCCCGCAAAATCAATCATTTCTTGTGTCTCCTTCAACCCACCAATGGCACTTCCAGTCACTATCTTCCTTCCTGCGGTTCAATATTCCAAGTTAGATCTCGTTTATCGTTTAACAAACAAAATAAGCACAAGATAAAATTACCCACCTAAAAGCAAATGAAAGACGGGAAGCTCAAGCTTTTCAGGTCCACCAAGCATGATGAGCTTTCCATGGGACTTGAGCAAACCGATCAATGGTACAGGAGGGAAAACTGCAGATACCGTATTGAGAATACCATCCATTGTTCCCATGGCAGCCTATTCATATTCAACATGGGGATATGAGAATCTGTATATAGATGAATACAATGCAACACATTAAATTGCAAGTCCGTAACAACGTTGGCTACCTGCATTTGATCCGAGTCTCGGCTGACCAAAAATGAATCAGCACCAAGATGATCAATAGCTTCTTTCTTCTTGTTAGGCGATGTACTGATCACAGTCACCTTAGCCCCAAAAGCCTTTGCAAACTTCACCCCTACATGGCCTAGACCACCTAAACCCACCACACCCACATGCAAACCAGGCTTGTCAAGTTCAAAATATCTCAGGGGACTGTACATTGACATCCCAGCGCAGAGGAGAGGAGCGGCCACATCAAGAGGGAGGTTGTCGGGGATTCGGATCACGTAATGCTCTTTGGCGACCATATGATTGGAGTAGCCTCCATATGTTGTTGTTCCATCGTGGTAGGTGGCATTGTAGGTAGTAATTTTATTGGGACAGTAGTTTTCAAGATTGTTAACGCAGTTGTCACAGGTGGCATGCTCTAACCAAGCACCCAACTCCAACTTTGGCCCCGGTTTTGAACTTTTGGACCTTGCTACCAACCTCGGTCACTACACCCGCAATCTCATGCCTGAATCGAGGTGGTAATGAAGATGTCAAATGTAACTTTGGGACCAAAACCAAGTTTAGCCAAAGGGAAAATTAAAAAAAACTTCATGTAAAACCTAAAAAACTCGACGTATTGTTAAATGGAGACATCTAACAATATCTTTATCCATAATTCCCTCAACATCAGTCGATGTGAGATTCTCTAGCGATCCGCTTCACGTGCAAAACCTCCTTGTTTCTAGGTCTATCATCGTCCCATAGTCTATTTTTATTGACATGGATCCCATAAGCTATGTTAGGTATCTAATAAACTACACAAAATGCAGTATCCTGACCACTGCTTGGATTCTGAGTTGAAACAGATTTCTCCAACTTAACTAATTGGAATCTCTGATTGCTTAAGAGCAAGTCCGCCCTTGTGCCAAATCTCATGCCAAAGCCAAAATTTGGCATCAAGAATGGCAAAACTCTCTCCACCTTGTGTCAAATTCACTGCCAAATTTTAGTGACACCATTCTTGTTGCCAAATTTGACATCAATTTAGCAATAGTCAAATTTGGCCACACCATCCAAGCTATTTGATCTGCATCGGAAAATGATATGTAATCCAATGATGTGGATTCGAGATTAGGTCACAATGGCACCAAATTGGTACATCATTGCTACTTTTTGGCTTTTTCACACAGACAATGTAGCAAGTTAAAAAACAGCTTTGGCAATGCCATTGTGGTACCAACGGGATTACTTGCTCTAAGAAAATTATATTTGAAATATACAAACACAGAGAGAGAGAGAGAGAGAGAGAGAGAGAGAGAGAGAGGAGGTAAAGTTAGATACCCTGGGACCATGGGATACTTGGAGCTACCCCATTCGTTTGTTAATCCTGTGAAGATCAGTGTGAGTCACAATACATGATTTTGAACCTCACGTCCTCATCTCCCGTTTCCCTACAACACCATTATAATCATCATCAACAACAAGAAGCAGCAGCAGAAAAGAGAGACAAACGATGCCCTAAACAAATTGGCAAAAAAATGGGTCAGTGACGAGTAAGCTGGAGTGGACAACTCAGTTATTGAAAAACAATTGGGCAGAATGAGGCCATGAGGGAGTGAGGTAGTAGTAGTACCTTCTTGAGAAATTGAAGGGAGAGAGTAGGACGGACTGGTCTCTCGCCGCCCATCCAAAAGCCTTCACTGGGTGTATTTTAGCAAGTTAAAAAATAGGAAAACTAACATTTTGCAACTTTTTGGCTTTTTCACACACCATTCAATTTTTATTTTTACATTTTGTAGTTTTGCGTCAAGTTTTCGTGGTTTATGAATTCGTTTCGACGAGACAAATCCAAAGAGTATAAATTTATGGTCGAAACTATTTTTTTTTTAATAAAGCCAAAATTAAACTAATAAACTGGTTTATTTTCGGCTTTATTCAAAAAAATATTACTTTTGACCATAATTTTATACTCTTTAGATTCATTTCGTCGAGACGAATCCATAAACCACGAAAACTTGACGCAAAACTAACAAATGCAAAAAAAAAATGAATAAAGACAACAAAAAAATCAAGAAACCAACTATGCGGGTCACCCTCATATCTCATATAGGTAAGTAAAAAAGTGTAACGCATAATAGGTATGTAAAAAGGTATGCCATTGGAAATGGATTTTTAGTTTTTTATTTAAATTTTAGGTTTCGGTAGATAAAGGGTAAGGATTAGAGATGTTGTAAGTGACCTTTTCCGTACTCAATTTATTGATTGGAGTTAGATTTTATTGAGAAATTAACTCAGCCAATTCCATCATTTTTATTTTTCAAGACATTCAGTGTGAAATTAAAAAAAAAAATGCGAATATTGGATTAAATTTTATTGTCAATAGAAATGTGTTTCAATCATGTACTATTTCCCATAGTCACGTTCACGACGAGCTCTAAATGGATCATTTGAATCATGGAAGTGAGCACAATAAAACCCACAAAAGGCCATGACAGGACATTCCGGTCTAAAAATAGGGCCCATAAGCAAGTCAAACAAACTGAACAATTGGTTGTTAAAGTTGAATTCAAATTAGAACGAGCTTCAAAAAAATACATTCTTACTTTCTAAGTTTTACTTAGGGGTCACTACGGGAACCCAAGTCCGTTTAACTTGTTGATTAGCACGAGCAAATGTGAAAAAAGTTTTACTCTAGCTGAATATGATCTGATTTCGAATAGATTTTCATATGCAAAAGCAGCTGAGTGAGCAAAATAGTAATTTTCATATGGTGTTTAAAACCATCACATCTCTCTCAACACGGTTCCCATTAAGTTTTTTTCCTAATTATTACTCTTATTTCTCTGTCTTTCTCTACTCATTATCCACAAACTTCCTTAAAAAACTAAATCAAACAAGATTGACTCAAATTTGTTTCGAATAAATATAAAGAGAGAAAAGCAAAACTCTGAAATAGGCAAAAGCTTTAAGAAGTGAGCCCGGACCAAAATCTTGTAGAATCCTATCTAATCAGCCATATAATCTTTGTTATCGGTTCCATACTTGATTTTTGCAACAATGCATTGTCCGTTTGTTTTGGATTCACTTCATGATCCAAAGACAAAATTCCGTTTGGTCCATCTAAGCTTGCAGTGTGTTGCTAATCTGAACCAAATTACTGGAATGTAAAACCAGCTAGATTATTCCCACCCCTGTGACAAAGGACCTCAGTCTCCCATATTTGCCGGGTAAAAGGAGTCCAGCACCTCAGATATGCAGGAAATTAACTAATCTTATTATGGTTAATTTGCCGGCAAGATTGCTAATTATCATCTCTTGGAATAATGATGTCGAAATCACTAACAGTCCACTCTGCGATTTCATTGTCACTGATGTATATTTCAGTTCCCAAGTCAATCGACGGCCAATATCTCTCCATAGGTTTGGTGCCTGGATCCTGCAGTACGATACGTAGCTATCAAAATGAGATAAGACCTCAGATATAACTTTCTCAAAATCATTGTAGCAAACCAAACACTGCCATGGAGAAGTTAGGATATTGAGCATACCTGATAGAAATAGAGTGCCTGAGAAAGTTTTCCAACATCAAGTTCCCAAGTTCTTGGATTCCCAATCCAACCATCTCCCTTCCTTGTTGGGTAACCGTATGCTCCCCAAACCGGGTGAGGGAGAATTTGCAGTATTTCCTGCGGTTGAGGATTACTATAAGGATCGCAGAAGTTATACGGCTCCTCAGGATGCTTAGCATTGCCTGGAGAGCAATACAAGTGATAAGCCTCGTAGGGATAGTTATCTTTGTCTGTCCTATGGATACGTGTTCCATTTGGTAGGGTGTGATAAGGAGGGCAGGAACCAAGGCTACTTAGGTTGCACCTTGAGCCTACATTCGGGTTTATGATCATCTCGCTGTATCTGGTGACATCCGTTGTCACCTCCCCATTGCAAGGTTGGCCATTGTTCTTCCAGCAGCTTCCGATGTCCATGAGGTAGAACTGGCTTTTTGTACCCCCTCCTTGTTTTATGTCTAGAAAGAATCTCACTTTGAAATTTGGTGACTTAGGAACCTTGCAAGGAAGAAAAAAATGCAGAAACATAATGCATAAAGAGTATAAGTTGGAAAAATGGGTGCCAACATTGACATTAATCGTTTAGTTTGGGACAAGAAGATGGTAAAATGACTGCATTCAGAAGCAACCAAAAAAAAAAAACATATATCCAATTGAAATACTTACAGTCCAGCGGATAATCAACGGCAAGACGAATTTATGATTCCAGCTACTTGAATATGACCATTTGAAATGTAGGGTAAACAAACAGAAGCATTTGGGTGTTTTTACACAGACAAAGCTAATTGTCCCAATTTATGTATGAATGTGAGTGTGCTTATTTGATCCAAACTTCTTCGTCATTCAGTGAGGAATTACTAGTATTGATGCTATTTGCCAAAGAATTCTGATAGAATGAACTTACTATTTTCGACATCCCCCTCGTTGAATAATGATATCCGCCTGATAGCCCTGATGTGGCATCTGATCTCAAGTAAAGCATCAACCACGGGTACTTCGATGATGTCTTCAAGAAATGGTGGAAAACCCAGCTCCCCTTTCCAACCTCCTTCTCCCAAGTGACTGAATAGTAGGAAGTGTCATTCTCAGTAGCTGCTTTTGTAACATCAGCTTCCAAATCCCATGTGCCATAGAAACTTCCTCTCAGAATGCTATTTTCTTCGTCTCCCCCTCGTATCTTCGTGTAGTTATGGTATATCAGTGGCATGTTCATGCACCCTTCTCCAAAGCATGGAAACCTGGAATCTTGCGGAAAGGGCTTTGATTTATAACCATTTTCGGGGCATATAGCAGCTAATGTGTCCATGTTGCCACTCTTGAGCATTATCATCCAAAATTGCCATGGCCTTGGATAGTCATATACTTGGCATTTCTTACCCAAGTAAATCTCCTTCAATGCTGCAATCTGGTTGATTTTGGTGATGTCTAACTTGTTGAACGGGGAATCCAATATACCAAGTTTATTTTCTTTCTCATTGACCTTGTGAATTAACTTGCCTTCCTCGAAAATAGAAATAACACATTAACTTAAACGTATCAAACAGAGAAGTCTGAAGGTCTAGAGTTCTTTCTTTCTTTTTTTGTAAAGAAAAAAAAAAGTATTAGCATAGTTGTTAAAAGTCTATGATATTGGATATGTATCATGTGATTTGTATCGTCCCTTTCGGGAAAGGATGCTTATCCCATCATGTATCATTTTTGTGTAAAAATCATGTGATACGATCGCGTATCTTACCGATTCCTACGATTTATATGGGTATCCTGATTCGGTATGTATCCAACGATTACTTATTAGTAGGAAAAAGTCGGACTTTATTTTAATAAGCGGAACCCCAATGCATTAATTTAAGCCGTTCGATCTAATTATGGTGACATTCAAACATTTGATAGAAATTCAACCTCAATGTAGGGCTTACTTAAAATAAAGAATCATACTTCCATTGTGTTTTGCCTGAATCATAAAAAGGCTCTTCTTTTCTTTCCATAATTTTGGCAACAAAAAGAGCCCAATTAAGAGATTGAAAAATTTTGCATCTTGAAACTTTTTTTAAAATGTAAAAATAGTTTGTTGGTGTTATTAGGTATAACTACTTTTTAATTATATATTAATTATGGTTAATGTTATTGATGCATAAACTAGATTTAGTATTTTTGCACAAGAAAGTAAAGTCCAAACAATCTCAATTGACAAAGCCAAAAATGAAAGATACTATTATCAAAGGAGATATAAATATCTAGTTTCTAAAAGCTCTAGAATATCTAGCTTTTAGAAGTTCTAGAATATCCTTGTGAAGTATCTAGATTTTTTTTGGTGAGAATTAGTCACATGTGTAATTCTAGAATCTACCTCAAAGTTTATCTTATGTGAAAATATCTTTACACTAGAGCCTTCCATGGAGTAGTATAAATAGAGATGAGTTTTAGCCATTTTGCACCAAGCCAAAAAAAAGTTTAAGTGTAAAAGAAATATCCTCCTTCCCAGTTCCCACTCTTAGTATTTCCCCCTATTCCAAAATGTTGTCCAACTAAATATTAGAAACTCTGACTGTTCTAACAAACGTATTTTAAGAAACGTGAAACGTGATACGTATCCCAATGCAATTTGTACAATAAAAAAAATGATACACGATACATATCCCGATTTGAAAACACCGAGTATTAGATGCATTTTCTTTTTCTATATTTGAGGTAAATGAACATTTTATAAATGAGCCTTTGAGACAACTTCTTTTGAAAGACTTTCTGTAATGCCGATTTCATTCTAGGTCAATGAACTCTGCAGAGTGTCCAATATATTTATTAGCAAAAAGAGTCATTAAATTTATAGGTTAGAACCCAATTGTCATAACAAAGTGAGAATCACCAATGGATAAGAACTCACTTGGTGAAGAGGAGTTATCCACATCAAAGCAATCTGCCACCCGCGGACTACCCATATTTGGAGCTTCTTCGCCTACTTCATTGCACTGATTCCACGCCTCAATTGCCACTCTAAGACCATCTCTTCTCATTCCGGGATCCCCAACGGCTGATCTATATACTTCCTCAGCGAAAACAGTAGATCTAAAACATGAAAATGAAAAAACAGATAGACAACAAAACTGTTGCATTAGCTGCAGAATTGCACGAGTCCTCATTGTAACAGCTTTGGAATTAGTTGAAAACTAGTAGTTTGATTATATAGACAAAATGTGTGCACATGCAGAGGTGAACTATGACTAAGTCTGTTTTTGTGGTTTTTTATATCCACAAGTTTTCTAAATCTTCTGCTTGACAATAGGGGTATCCCACAAGTAGGAACTTTGACAAGGTATGCTTGGTGAGAAATTTGTTCCTCTAGATCTCATCAATTTTTACCCACAAAACAATATGTATTCATTATCCAATCATCTTATAAGCTTAAACATAACGTCAATGAACCGACTCAGATCCTATTGATGCAAGAAATTACATGAAATAATATCAAAGATATAAAATATTATTAGCCAACATTGAAATATGACTTCTTTTTTTTTTTTGGTACTTCGGAAATATTATAAAAGGCTAACGGAGAGTAGCAGGATGCATCAGCAGTGCATAGATCAGATTACACAACAAAACCAACAATGTAAAAGCCATAGAACTATTCAATAATCTGCCTAATGTTGAGATTGTCCCTAATCATGAACTCCCTAATAGAACGAGGGGGGTCAGTGGAGACAATGAGATCTTCTTCTTGCTCGACACCAAGATGGGCAAGGTGGTCCGCACATTGATTAGCACTTCGATAGGTATGGACAAGGGTGCATCCCGATCGGTTGAGGATGTAGCATCCGTCATTGATGATATTCCTCTAGGGGTGGTTGGGGCTTGCTCCTTCGTTGAACAGGATGATTGTTGTTTGAGAGGCCTTTCTCAAGAATGATAGTTATTCCTCTATATATGCCCCAGATTTCCGTCTCCAAGCTTGATGTTGCCGCGACTCTTCCGTGGTATCCTAGCAGCCATGTGCCTTGATCATTCCTGAAAATGCCGCCAAAGCCTGCTTTCCATTGCTATCATATCAGCAACCATGAATTAGACGGTTGACTGAAGGGCCAGTTATGAGGGGAGAATTGAAAGCATCCACTATTTCAAAAGCATAGGAAGTTAATACTTTGACACTCACTGAATCCACCGTATCAATGTTATCAAAGCTTTTACGATTACGGTCTTTCCAAATTTGCCAAATGGTGGTACAAAAGAGAGTGTTCCAAGGTATTAATCTATCTATGTATAATTTTTTTTTCCTCTTTAAGTTGTAAGAAAACCAATCAGCAGTGGTGCTAACAATGCAGCCCCTCATAAGTCGGCCTGAAGGGATGTTGTCCCAAATGCTCATGGCTTTGGGGCAGTCCCTGAATAAGTGAATAGTGCTTTCCGGAGAGCTATTGCAGCGGGGAAGGAGATCAGAGGTAGCCATTCCTCTCCTGATGCGAAGTAGATTGGTAGGAAGCTTATCATGGAGTATGAGCCAAATGAAGGTTTTGAGTTTTTGAGGTAATTGAAGCTTCAAGAACCATTTCCATCCCTTCATGTCATGATCCTCTTTATTAAGAGAATCATAGGCACTAGAGGCAGTGCACATGCCATCCGGGGACAACACCCAGGAAGGCTTATCCCGCTCAGTGGTAAACATGGGAAGATTAATGGAAAGAATGTCAGTTATGGTAGCATCATCCACTCAGATCCCAACGACCATTAACAATGAGGACTCGTGCAATTAAGCATTGGCAAATCATTAAATCACCAAAATTCACCAAGTAACAAAATTACAAATCATTAAATGCAAACAATCTAGCGTCCAAATAGGCAAAACCCATAACCAAGTTTCTAACAACAGACCCATCAGAATTTTTTTTCCTTGGCATTGGCAAATCCTACATCTACTCCAACAGACCCATCTATAAAACAAATGATAGGAAGAAAAGGAAAAACTACTGAGACTCAAGATCTTGCTATTTCTTGTGCTCATTCCCTAGCCACAATCTTGAACTTTCCTGTTTCTTGTTGCTGCAAAACAAAACAAAACAAAACAAAAACAAACGAAACGAAATCAAAAACCCATTAACTGCGAATCACATTACGCAACAATAAACCAAAACAACAAGGAAACTAATTGCAATCAATTAACCAAAACTAGCCAGCGTTTGTACCTTCTTCCACAGCTCAGTGTGTTTCTTGCAAAACCCAGCAACAACAGCCCCCTTATTCTTCCCTTCTCTATACTCAATACAAAGGTCCTCCTTCAACCCACATCCCACATGGAAAGCCAACGGGCACTTGAGCTCGGAACAATCAATGGCGCAACCCCTTCCACTCTCACACACATAACAACTCTGCCCCCACCTCTTATCAGGGACCCGAGAAAAATCAATCCCTTCTCGTCCTTCCGGATCAGTAAAGAACACCTCGGGCACGAACACTGCGCACACTATGTGGGCCCACCGCCCGTCGTTGGTGGGCTTCATGGCCCCACCAGTGACGGGACAGAGGCAGCAAGAAAAGGAATCGGCATTCCCATTTCCAGTTTGGGGTGATTGAGAAACTAAGCATTGGGCGCAAAACCAATCACCCTCTGGAATCCCCTTTGTAAGGGGAGATCCGTAGCAAGTTGAGTGGACCATGAGATCACACCCGTCACAGAACACAATTGGGTCCGATGGGTCTCCGTCTGTGCTTTGACACACGGCGCATTCGACTCCATCATCGACATCAACGTCGCCCTCTCCTTCTTCGTTTTCTTCCCTCCCTTCGATACTCTCCGCAATTGAAACATTATTTTCTTCTTCTTCTTCTTGGCGTTCTTCGATTTCTTCAATATTGTTCAAAATAGGAACGTTCTCTGTTTCTTGTGCATTGACTTCTTCTTCATCAACATCTCCTTCTTCGTTTTCTTCCCTTCCATTGATACTCTCTGCAATCGAAACATTCTTTTCTTCTTCTTCGTGTTCTTCGGCATCTTCGACGCTGTTTGAAATGGGAACTTTGTCTGCTAAATCTGTCGCAATCAAAACATTCTTTTCTTCTTCTTCATCAAATGTGGGTTTATACTCCACATTGAGGTCGAAGAGAGAAACGGGTTCCTCTGGCAGAAGGTCGGGATGGGGAGCCCAGACCCTTTTCTTGGCCGGCAAACAGAGGGCGGTGGCGGCGGGGGGTAGGTGGTGGGGCCCCCGATTGTCTTCTCTTTTTTGCTGGAAGACATGATAACGAAGCCGCGCCGTGGTTTTGGTGTTTTGACTCCAGATCTTGCTGCATGAGCCTGTATCTTTTGAGAGGAGGTAATTCGTGAAACTTGTTCTCCATTTCGTGCTCTGTGTGTGTGTGTGTGTGTGTGTGTGTGAGAGAGAGAGAGAGAGAGAGAGAGAGAGAGAGAGAGAGAGAGAGAGAGAGAGAGAGAGAGAGAGAGAGAGAGAGAGAGAGAGAGAGAGGGTTGAAACCTTGGGGAAAATTTGAATTTGAGTGTTTGAAGTGATTTCAATTTGAGGGAAAGTGTGAAGAGGGAAGAAAACCCGGGAAAAATAAAATTTAAGTGAAACTCTAATGGATCTGAATTTCTAGAGGTTTGAGTTGATTTTGGTGTTTGCCAAGCGAAAAGGTTTGAATTTGGCGGGATGTGAAAATTTAGTCGCCCTGATCCATTCAAGGGCTTGGATTCTCTGTCCCATTTATTCAAAATTTTAAGTTGTTTTTTTGGAGTATATTTTAGGTGGAAATTTTCAAAATACCTCCCGAACTTCAATGAGGTGTTTGAGAGTCTCATTTTCAATTTTTCATTTTTAATATTTTGACTCTTTGATTACGGTCAAATATGTATTTTAAATCTGGCAGGAGTGTTTGAAAGAAATGTGCAAAATGCATTTTACAATAGGAGTAGAGTTTGAAAAATACGTGCATAATACATTTTTTTTTCCGTTCATTTTGGTAGATTTACGTGCATAATACATTTTGTATGTCTTTTGTTAATCAAAATGGGAAAAATTAAAAATGATAAGTTAAAAAGCTCCTCCCAACTTACTTTTGATTTTTCATCTCTAAACTCATAATTTCAAAACTCACTTTGGGAAACATGTTTTGCTTTCACTTGTCAAATACGCATAATGTAAAAAAGAGGTGCCCAAACACCCACACATCAGTATCTAATGGACTCTTAAACTTTGTTAGCATTTTAATAGGCTTTATTCCATTTAAGGAGTGATTGGGAATCGAATCTTAAGATTTAGGTTTTTCTTATTTTTGGATTGTAATCAGAATTTGTAATACGTAAAATATAGATTTTGTAATAGGATTTTAGAGCACAATGAAAATCCAAAAAAGTCCTCCAGATGTGATATTTTATTTTGCATTTGTCAATTTAATTCTCAAAGCATATTTCAGTATAACACATTTTGGAATTAGCTCGCGAACAAGCAAAACAAAAAAAAATTAAATGCAGAAAAGGCAGCAACCAAACATGCCAATATTAATACAGGTATTCTTAAACGCTTGTAACACGCGATGGAATATGTTTAGAGAATACCTGTATTAATATTGGCATGTTTGGTTGCTGCCTTTTTTGCATTGTGAGGTTTTTTTTTTTTTTGTATTTTGCTTGTTTGCGAGGTAATTCCAAAATGCGTTATACCGAAGTATGTTTTGAGAATTAAACTGACTTCGGTTGTTTTTGGCTAAATAAACCATTTTTTTGTCTTTATTAAAAATAAATTTTAATTTGGTAGTTTTGCGTCGATTTTTTGTGGTTTATTGGTTCGTCTCGACAAGATAAATCTAAAAATTACAAAATTATGATCAAAATTTTAAAAAAGTTCACTAAAGACAAAAATTATCCAAATTTTTGTGGTTTATTGAATTATTTTTGTCTTTATTCACAAAAATTTAGGTTTGGTTAATAATTTTATACTTTTTAAATTCCTCTCATCGAGACAAACTAATAAACCACAAAAAATCAACGCAAAACTAACAAATGCAAAAAAAAAATCGAGTCAGGACGAAAAAATAACCCACTTAGTTTATTTAGCCAATTCAATATTCCTTATGATAATGCTCATGGGCGGAGCTAATAGCTAGGGATCAAGTGGGGTCACTTAAATTTTATTTTATTTTTGAATTAAGAAATAATTCATATTAATCTTCGAAAACGTGTTACATAACAAATCAGTACTGGATTACTATTTTACAACTTCTGCAAATAGAGTCGGTAGAAATTAGGCTGAGCCTTCCAAAATAGAACCACAACTATAGTATGATGTTTACAATGATCACCTAACTATCACTAGCAAGGTTATGAATATCGTGCCGTACTAGCCGGTACCGGCCGGTATGTACCGGTTTTGTATAGAAACGGTACCAAGGACCCTCAATACCGTACCGTGTTCAATACCGGGAGGTACCGGCCGTACCGGCAAATTTCGGGAGTACCGGCAAATATCGGGAATACCGGGCAAATATCGGACAGAACAAAACTGCCACCGTATTCCAGCCATAACTTTTTACTCCGAACTCCGATCAAGGCAGGTTATATATCAAAATTTAAGAGAATTTCAAGATCTACAACAGTGTAGTTACACACTTTTTCTAATTTGGTATCGGTGTGACCCAAAAACTATGATTTCTGAACGGGGAGATTATTAAAAAACAGGGTATGTTTTTCAAAAAGGGTTTGTGATGCATGGGTTCAACTTCTATCACTACCAAACATCAAATATAACAAGTATGTACTAAATACAGGGGCGGACGCAGGATTTGACTTCAGTGGGGTCAAGAATCTATAGTTTTTTTGATAATCCCCCCGGCCCTACTAAAATAAGTTCAATTTTCGGATAAAAATTTAAAGTATTTTCAAGCATGATTTTTCTAGTTTTTTCGTACCAAATTAAAGATCTCAATTACTTCTTTAATTTAGTAAGAAAAAATTTAAAAATAATGAACAAAAGTACTTTTTTTTAATATCTGAAAACGATATATCTCTTCGTATGGGACTATCAATGGGTCGGAGGGAGTACATTAGACTACTAAAACAAAAGAGATATTCAATATATAAATGTAAAAAGTGGAATGTTGTGTTACTTGGGACAGAGAGAGTAAGAGAGAACAAAAAAGAAAATTATATGATGTGTAACTTTGCTCCGCTTATTCGCATGTGAGAAAGAGATTGTGAAAAATTGGTGGGACCACGAAATAATGAAAAGAACATGGGAGATTTCGGTGAACTATTTGGGCAAAGTTATAAATATTTCATGTTACTTGGGGCAAGATCTAGAGAACAGAGTATAAATTTGGGGGCAAAATTACCAAAATATTCAAAAATATATGTACATATCTATAGGAAATTTTAATCCAGCGGGTCAGGTGACCCCCTTTGCCTCTATGTAGTTCCGCCCTTGTGAATGAGTATTCATCAATATAATTGGGTGTAGCTACCCCGTCTTAAAAAGTTCTGGGACCACCAAAAAAAGAAAAAGATTAGAGGTGATCCGGAAAAATTATTTGGGCATAGTTATATTTATTTTTCATTACTTGGGGCAAGATTAGAAATAATTTATAGGGTATGGGGCAAAATTACCAAAATACCCAAAATTATATATACACGGTAGTAGGAAATTTCAGTCCAGCGAGGTCGCTTGACCCCGCTTGCCCCTATGTGGGGCCGCCCCTGACTAAATATACGTAGATTAAGTGGGTTTAAGGGGGTACCTTGGTTTTTAAGAAAATGGGATTGAAAATGTCATATTCTGTGACAAATTTTGTCTCTCTTGAAAACCCTCTCTCTCTCAAAATTTCAGCTCAATCGGATATCGGTAAGTGCTTGATCCAAACAATTTTAAAAACACTAGTTCATGTCACATTTTTTGCAAAACTATTTGGATCAAGCTATCGATATCCGATTAAGCTGAATTTTTGCAGGACTTCCTATTTTACTCATTTAAACAAGATCAATGGTTCAGAACGTCACAGTGGGGCCCGTAACAAAATCGTGTGTTTTTTATGTGTTTTTTAAGTGTGAGGGGAACCGGCCCCATATATATATACACCGGCGATCCTGTTTATATACAGTTTTTGTGAAAAACTGCTTGGATCAAGCCATTCCCGGTATTTTTTTTTTGATGATTTCTCGCGGGGACCCTTAAAAACACCTTTTAAACACATTGAACGGTTCAGATCGTGAAAATTTGATCTGGAACTACGAATCCCGGATTCGGGATCCCTGACTAGATCGGGACTGTATATATATATATATAGAGTTGCCAAGGCTGGCCCAGGGGTAAGCCCAGCAAGCCTCCGGGCTTGGGCAACCCCCCGGGCCAGGGCAACCAAAAGAAAAAAAAATGTAATTTATATATAAATTTACATAAGTATCCAAAACCAACACAAGCAATAATCTTGGCGCGTTGGTCACCTGATAGTGCTAAGGTTCCGCACGTGTTGGAGGGGCGGGGTTCGACTCCCAGCTGTCTCTAATCTATTCTCTTTTAGAGACAATTCTTTTTCTTGTTTTATGAGCAGGCCCTCTTCTCTTCTTCCTCCTCTCTGTTTTTTTTTTTTTTGGCTTTATTTTTTTTCTCCAACAAGTCTGGAACCACACTCAAAATAGGTGTGTACTGTAGCCATTCAAAAACAAAACCCCAATGGTTGAAAATTGTAAAAAAAAAAATCGATCGAGCTAACACAATTTATGAATTTTTTCACACAAACCATAGTTATTCTTCTATGGGTAAAAAAAAAACGCTAATACTTTTGTGTTTATCTTCTACTTTTATCCTTTGAGTTTGTATTGTTGTAATCTTGTAATTTTCTAAAAAGAACTCTTGAAGACATTGGGAGCCTAAAATTTGATGTAATTCGAAGTAAAGAAAAATGTAACCCTGATTCTTTTTTTTTATTTGTACATTTTTTTTGTTTTTTTTTTTTTTTTTTTAACTTAACATTAAGTGGGCAACACAATCAGGGACCGGGCTTGGGCAACCCAAACCTTAGGGCCGTCCTGCTTCTAAAACCCTATGAAACCATATGATACCCTTGAACTTGATGAGAGCTTCTCTCTCATTCTCCATGTAGCGCGCTTACATTTGAAGATATACTGCCACAACTGGAATCAAGTCTTATGATGGAAAAAAGAGCCAATAGCATCACTAAGAACGCATGGTGGTTGTGGCTAGCTATGGCTTCTCATGGGTTGTTCCACTAACCCAGTTTTTTGGTTTTTTACGGTTTTGTATGCGATGTGTTGTGAGAGAATGACTTGTCTCGGTATTTGGAAAAAATAATTTTTTGTTAGTGGAACAGCCCCTCAGTACTATTGAAGGTATAATTTTCAGTAGCAGCATTGAGGATAAGTGTATGAAAACTTGTGGATCGCTTTTGAAGTCATGCATGGCGGCTCCCAAAGTCTTTCAGCTTGCAATGTTATTTTCTGGAGTCAAGTCTCTGCGAAAAGTCGACAACACGTATTGATGAATACAAGGGAAATGGGCAACCAAATGGATTTAAGGAACGCTCCCTTTGTCAACGACAACAATGACCCACTGGCGAAAAGGACTTAATAATGCATTCCTGATAATAACAATACAAGCGAAGGGCAAAAATGCCATAAAAAAGAAAGGACGAAAGGAGTGGGAGTTTTTCCTTTTATTATAGGTAAAAAAAAAACGCTAATACTTTTGTGTTTATCTTCTACTTTTATCCTTTGAGTTTGTATTGTTGTAATCTTGTAATTTTCTAAAAAGAACTCTTGAAGACGTTGGGAGCCTAAAATTTGATGTAATTCGAAGTAAAGAAAAATGTAACCTTGATTCTTTTTTTTATTTGTACTCTTTTTTTTTTTTAACTTAACATTAAGTGGGCAACCCAATCAGGGGCCGGGCTTGGGCAACCCAAACCTTAGGGCCGGCCCTGATAGTTGCAGCAAATCCGATACGGTATCCAGTATCGACCGGTACCGGTACCGTACCAATAGGAAAACCGGTACTTGAGCCGATACGGTATTCAAAACCTTGATCACTAGCTCCTTCCTCCGACCAAAAAAGTTTCTTTACTCTAGTCACGGCACATACTTCATCATGGGAGCACTTCCATCCACTGGTCTCACCTTTGCGATTCATTGACCCCACTAAAGGTTTTAAAATTCATATTATTTTTATGGATTTGTAAGTTAATAAGAGAATTTTACCCCATTATTTCTAAATTTTTTTTTTAGAAATATTGTAAAATTTCTTTTTTTCTCTTCAAATTTATGTCATTTTGAACACCATAACCAAAATGTTTGAACACCCTACTTAAAATGTTTGAACACTCAATTAATCCAAAAAAATTTGAATCAATGGATGTAATTGGTTTAATGGGGAGTTAATTAATTAAATGGGGTTCAGGTGGAAGAATCAGTAGCAGATGTCTCAAAGTTGACGCGGCTAAAAGTTCTATAATATGCATGTACACCTTGGGAATTTAGGTGGCAAGCTACAAACAACTCGAGGGATAAAATTGACACCTCTAGCTATTTAGAAGACGATAAAACAAACATATATTGTTATCTTCAGACATGGACACAAACATAGACACGGACAAAATAATTGATTTAGTCTAGTCCTCACTATATTTGTGTGTATGCGCTAGTTTTGGTGTTAGTACTCTTTATCTTGTTTTTATCTCGTTGTCATCTCCTACCCATTCTATGTTCATAATAGATGCATCGTTGCTTGAGTTTTACTGCCAACAAATAAAAGTTTCAGTTCTTACTTTTGTCATGCTTTTCTTTAATTTCAATTTCTTGTTGTACTGTTTTTTGTTTTTTGGCCTTACCTTATTCCACCACAAGTTCCCTCCTTATTCCACCACAAGTTCCCTCAAAGTTTGGTCATAACGCAAAGTCCCACAAAATATGCAACGGTTTCAAAATATAAAAAGTCGTCGAGGGCAAATTGTAACATGCTAAATACATTGTCGTTTTTTGGCGGCATTGTTCATATTAGTAGAAATTTTTGTTTATGTATAGTTATGATTTCTAGAGGACCGTAGTAGAATTTCAGAACACCCTTCGAGAATTCCTGGAGCCGCCACTGGTGGCAATGGATTGTGGGAGTAACACTTATGTCCACTTGTATCTAAGTGTAACTGTGGTAACGGCATATCCTCACGCACAATAGCTATCACTCGAACCAGACATTCCACTTGTAGGTTGGGAGCCTTTATGGTCACGCCCAATGGAGGTAACTACGTAGGTTGACCCCTCCCACCCTTTTTGTAGTTAAAAAAAAAAAAAAAAGTAAATGTGTATTTTAATCATGGAAAAATTAGTTATTACTACAATATATATTACCTTTTTAAAGGGAAGGACAAAGAATATTTTGCAATTAAACATAAAGACATTATGTTTATTGTTTAGTATTCATTTGCCAAAAGGGCAAAATACACTCACTCTCTTTATTTTGGACATAAATATCCTCATCTCTTTCAATTCTCTATCTCTCTCTTTTACCCACCCGCTTCTCCTTCCTCGTCCATATGTGCGTACACCCGTTTTGTGATCGTTGTGCACAGAAGTAGTGAAGACCTTGAAGAGAAAAGAAGTGGGGACCAGATTATGATGTGTGGGTACTGCCACCAGAGCCCTTTCTTTGCTTTGATGCTACAGTCAGTTTGAATGGAAACTAGACAGACATGTCCACATGAGATACCATATGCAGGGGCGAAGGCAAGGCACATCTTCAACCTAAATAATTAAAATGGAAACATTGTTGATTAGAAAATCAATTCGACGTTTTACCTCCCCCTTTTTTATTTTTTAAGTCCAATTTGCTTTAAGCCCAATTAGTGAAATGTCACTAATATTTTGGGTTGCCATAAGTGGTCAGTCGAAGGTGGGCTGGAGGTGGCGTGGTGGTTGGCCGGAGGTAGGAGTTTTTTCTTTTTTTTGAAATTTATGTACAAATTTTGAATTTTTAAAAATTAGTGACATGTCACTAAATTTTTTGGCCGCCGGAAGTGGCTTGCCAGAGGTGGGATGGTGGTTAGCCAGAGGTAGGGCTTGATTTTTTTGAATTTTTTTGTACGAAATTAAAATTTTAAAAAATTAGTGACATTCCACTAATTTTTTTGGTCGCTGGAAGGAGTCACTGTGGTGGTCGGACAGAGGTAGGAGTTGGTTTTTTTGAATTTTCTGTATGAAATTAGAACTTTTAAAAAGTAGTGAAATGTCACTAATTTTTTGGGTAGCCAGAAGTGGTCGGCCGGATGTGGGGTGGTGGTTGGCCGGGATGCAAGAGTTGAGTTTTTTTTAATTCTCTGTATCAAATACGAACTTTTAAAAATTAGTGAGATGACACTAATTTTTTTGGTTGCCAAAAGTGGTCAGCCGAAGGTGGGGTGGTGGTTGCCCGAGAGGCAGAAGTTGATTTTTTTGAATTTTCTGTATGAAAGTCGAATTTTTAAAAATTAGTGAGATGCCACTAATTTTTTGGATCGCCAAAAGTGGCTTGCCAAAGATGGGATGGTGGTCAGCAAGGATGGAGGAGTTAATTTTTGGTATTTTTTTGAATGAAATTAAAACTTTTAAAAATTAGTGACATCTCACTAAATTTTTTGGTCGCTAGAAGAAGTCATCGGAGGTGGGTGGTGGTTGGCCGGAGGTAGGAGTTGATTTTTTTTTGAATTTTCGGTATGAAATTAGAACTTTAAAAAAATAGTGAAATGTCACTAATTTTTTGGATAACGAGAAGTGGTCAACCGGAAGTGGGGTGGTGGTTGGCTGGGATGCAAGAGTTGAGTTTTTTTAATTCTCTGTATGAAATAAGAACTTTTAAAAATTAGTGAGATGTCACTAATTTTTTGGGTTGCCAAAAGTGGTCAGCCAAAGGTGGAGTGGTGGTTGGCCGGTAGGGATGAGTTGATTTTTTTGAATTTTCTATATGAAATTCGAATTTTTAAAAATTAGTGAGATGTCACTAATTTTTTGGGTCGCCGGAAGTGATCGATCGGAGGTGGGATCGTGGTCAGCAAGGATGGAGGAGTTAATTTTTTTGTTTTTTCCGCATGAAATTAAAACTTTTAAAAATTAGTGACATTTCACTAAAAAAAAATTTGTATTTATGTTCAATTGCAAAAGTTCATTGTCCTTCATTTTAAATATGTCAAATGTTTTTTATCTTTATGTTCGATTGCATAAATTCCTTGTCCTTCCCTTAAAAAAATGTCAAATGTTTTGAATTTTTGGCTAAATGGCCCGTTAATCATCCATATTGTGAAGGAATTGTTTCGCATTTTAACAAGAATTACTTGATGAAATATGACATGTATATAAAAAAATAACTTCATAAAAAATTTGCACAATGAATTACCCTTTCCTTAAGGAAAAGGCGGAGGAAAAAGCCCTAGTCCCCTTTCCTAATTGGGTAGCGGGAGGAGAGGGCTTTACTCCTAATGGGTGTTTTCCTTCCTCCAAAGTGATGGCCGTTTTCTCTCGATCGATCTCAGATCTAAAAGTTTATTTGTGTTTTTCCCTCCTTTTCCTTTCTCTCAGCTTCTTCTTCATCATCGAGATGTTGTTTCAAATTTTGACAACTGTGGTGGTGATAGTCCTTGAAGAAGCAAGGTGGCGGCGACAGTGGCCCCATGACAAATCAACTCGGTTGGAT
>CM029273.1:6018734-6055215 GCA_016920895.1 Vaccinium myrtillus | reverse complement strand
TGGAATTATTTCAAAACATGCAATGGTAACTGTAAGAATACTGGATACTTCATGCTAAATACTACCTATTTTATTCCCAAAACTGGCACATAAGGATTAACTGGATTCATCGAAACATGGAGAATTTTCAAAAAATCTCTCCAAACGGGATAAGCTCTCACATACCTCCATAATCTTTATTCCTAACATCCAAGTAAGAATCAGGAAGGACCCATCGGACATTAGGCAATTCTGCAAAATATTTTAGAAAACATGCTAAGAACTTCGAATAGATATCTCGGGGAGTCAAAGAATGAAATGCATCAACAAGGACCTTTGAGTTTGACTGAAAGCTCTTCGGAAACAAGGGCTCCAAATGCAAAATAGTGTCTTGTCGAGACTGAGTAGATTTTCATCCTTGCTTCATCCTCGCTGTAAAAATAATATGCATAAATAGCACCATATAGTCCCCAAATAACAATTAAAGGAAATGAAAGAATAGGATCACTCATAGAAAACGCAAAAACATCTCAATAGTAAAAATGGAGATTACGCCAGTCAGTATAACTTTCTTGGTCATTGAACACTAAAGTTAATTTTCCTAATAAACACTAAATCCCTAGCCTTGACTCAAACACATATCGAATTGAGTCTTGCATAGATTTTAAAAAAAATCAACAGACTCAAATCCTTGCTCAATTTTTTTATTGGCATTTTCTCCCTAAAAAATTTAGAACTAAGCGATTACAAAGCTTTTAGGCAAATTCATGCACATTGGAGAGCCTCGTACCAAATGAAGCTTTTACTCAAATATTAACGCAAATATGGGTAAAAAAATTAAGGGCTGGAGATGCTAAAATAAACAAATGGCATATCAAACCATTTAAATCAATTTCCAAACTACAACACAAAACAAAACCAAATAAAACAAAACGAAAACAAAACAACAAAACTAGAGAGAGAGAGAGAGAGAGAAACTCAAACCTCCCAACAATCTGCGCTAAGGTTTTGATGTAACTATCAATAATATCATCCCTAGTTGGCTCACCCTCCGGTGTCTCCATCACAACGAGCCAGTGCTCGAAATCGCAACCGTCGAGCAGTATCGTCTCCTTGGGGGGCCGGTTGGACCAGTTATGCTTCGGATCGTTGAGAGACGTTGAGGTTCTTCGAGTGGAGTAGCCGCGTACGGTGGTCGTTGCCGGAGAGAGGCGGTGGAGGTTGGCGGCGACAAGGGGGCGGAGGGGAGAGATGGAGGACGAGAGAGAGGAGGAAGGACGGGTAGAGAGAGGAACGGCGGCGGAGGCGTAGGATCGAGAGAGGAGCGAAGTGAGGGTTTGTTTTGTGGTGAGGAGAGAGCGAGTGAAGATGCGATTACTCGCCATTTTCGATTGAGCTGTAAAACCCTAGCGAGAGAGATGTGGATTGAGAAGGGTTTTGGAAAGAGTTTATATAGGTTATGGGTAAAACTTGCATGCCCAACGGGTACTTGCACATGGTATCTTGGCACATCCAAGTCGTCCAAACATGTTTTGGACGACCCAGATTCAAGGATATCATTAATTTTTGTAAATTCTTGGTGTAAATTTACCCCAACAAATTTAGGCCGTCCAAAACAAGTTTCGACGACTCGAATGCGCCGACGGATACCACGTGACAGTACTCCATCCGCATGCAAGTTTTTCTCGTTATATAGAGATATATTAAGTCGAATTGCCCTTGTGATTTGTGAAAATAGCGTGAGAAATTTCCAGGAGGACCCTTCAAGTTCATTTTCCTAGAGTGGTAGAGTTCAAAAAACTTTTTCCGAAAATGTCTAGAAAAGAGTAATAAACGGTTCAAATTCACGTTTTATGGATCTAAGCCGTCAATTTTTCTTTCTTGGACGTTTTAGGGAAAAGTTTTCATGGACCCTAACATTTTCGTTTTCCTACTCATCCAAATCCAAATGCTCTCGTGCATAAAATGTCATAGGTGTAGTTTTTGGACGCCCACCTATTGCTAGGGTTTGTTTTGGAACTTATGAAAAATGAAATGAAAGAAAAGAAAAATCAAATATTGTGCATAGTAAAATTTTGCTTCTTCTTCTTCTTTTTTTTTTTTCATTTTCCATCCCATTTTATTTTATCTCATTTTCTTAAATTTCCCCAAAAAAGCCTGAATTTCTTTTTTTTTTAAAATAAAGTTTTGGATGACAAATACTCCAGTATATATGTGTGAGAGCTTGACTCAATGTCGATCATAATGGAATTCTAATCTTATTTTTTGAGGAAAGAGCTAAGAAAATCCATAGCAATAATCAAAGGGTGTGACGGTTTACAAAGAGACGCACACATTTGGCAAACGACATTCCGGTGAATAACCTTAGATCAAAGGATTTTTCATTTGCCGATTGTGCATGGATTAGACATGAATACGACATGGCACGTAATCTAAAATACAAAGTTCGAAATGGTTAAAATAAGCCAACCAGTTTTTGTTTCTCAACGTAGGCTTCTTATATGAAATCCTGCCCGAACCCATTACTCAGATTACAGAAATGGCACACAATCTATCAGCACACAACAGAAAATTAAAATGCTTGTGAAACATTACAGCAATTACCAATTGTTGCTTTATCTTGATTCTCACGGCCAGGTGAGAAGTGAAGAAAATGTGAATGATAGTGTTTAAAATTCAGCAGATTATTTATATACTGAAGATGGTAGAATTGGAATTTACAAGATGAAGATGGAAGAACTTGAACTCATGAAGTACGGTGTGCTAATAGGAGGGACCCGGGGTTGCTATTGTGCAGCTTGTGCACAATTTGGGCCGTCTACAAGTGTTTTCAACGGTTCAAATTGAAAGCAAACTATTCGTGCGAATAGTTCTCCCATTTCGTTTGAAATTTGGATCGTCCATTCAAGTAACGGACGGCCCGGATAGTGCACAGCAGCTGCTATGCACACCATCAACCCCCGCCCATGAGGGACGGGGCAGGTGGGCTGAGAAAAGCTTTGTGAGGTCCAAATCCAAAATTTTGGCGGTGCAACGCATTTGCTGGACTGCAGGATCCCCGGTTCAGAGAACATTGCTTGCTTTGATGTCTCTAGGAACAATATGAGGCCTAACATCCTCGTGAAGGAGTGCAAGGCCCCGTGCAACTCCAATGCATATTTTAAACCGCGTTTTCCATTTTAAATTGAATGTCACTGCCCCTAAAAATAAGCACTAGGAAATTCATTGCTTATTAGCCAGTAAATTAACGATTCCCTCTGACCCGTTTGTTTGTCCATTTTTTGCAATCATGAAGCATTTTTCTGAATAGATGTTTTTCAAAATTTTCCACAACTAGAAAAATCTACTTTATTTTTATGCAAACAAATTTTTCAACATCATCGAATGTAACTATAAGACATAGACGACTTTTCGAGATGTCTAGACTAGTAAAAAGGAACAAATAAGGTGGGACGGGGAGAGAGTTGTTCCTTCATAGAAAAACAAACTTTGAATTACCTAGAAGGGTTTGGGCCTGGCTATTATTTACAAGATAGCCATGGACCAAAACTCGATGCCTACCTTCCACCCAACACCCCTGCTGTGCAATCCAAGCCGTCCGCTCGGCAATCCAATGGTCCAAATTTCATCTTGATTGTGCAATCACGTTGTCCACAGAACCTAAACCACCCTCCCCGATTTCGTTCGCCGGACTGAAACCCTCGGTTGCAACCTCTATTATCGGTAAGTGTATAGCTTAACATTCTGGATACCTATAACATTTTAGTCGTATGAAACCTTGTGAGAAGCTTATAGCATATGAAAGTTGAGATATCAGAAACTTGTGATCATGTCTCCAGATTTCTGGAGCCGCCACTGAACTCCAATTTAACATTGCCTCATATGAATTAGTGAAACAATGACAAACGATCGAACTGATCTTTCATCATCAGACAATGGATTGACCTTGCAATACTTCAACATCCGACGATTTTTTTAAGCAATCCACTTGAAGCAATAAAAAGATTTGATCAACCACAGTATATGAACTGAAATACATAAACTTCGTAAAACCCAACTAGAGTTGGGAATCTCTCTGTCGAGCTAGGTACGGACAAATTAAGGCCTATTTCCTCTTGGGTTGAGAGAGGCCTAGCTTGTTCGTTTTGGTTCTCAAGAACCACCCCTCTCTCGGCATGATTTCCAATAATTTTTCTCACTCTCTTCATTCGTTAGCCGAAAAACCTCCCTCCTACCAGAATCCCAGATTCAAAGCTCACCTCTTACTTTTTTTCATAAGCAATCAATTAAGGCGTTAAGGGAGAGCCGCCCATGTAAAAACAAAAAGGCCCAGACAAGGCGGCCCTATACACTACGATGAAAATGGAAAAGATCAAATCAATCTATGAATTGGTCAAGAGCAAGATAGCATTTCCTCTTGTAGTTATATACACTACGAAGAAAATGGAAAAGATCAAACCAATCTATGAATTGGTCGAGAGCAGGATTATATTTCCTCTTGTCCCAACTACGTACACAAGCTACTAACCCAAAAACTATTGATTCTTAACATAGGATTTTCTATCCCTTCAAAACATCTCGTGTTCTCTTCCCGTCATGTTATCCACATCGAACAAAGAGGAATCATGGCCCATGAGACAAAGAAAAATACCAGTACGAGTGTTAATGGCGTTGTAGGCATCAAGAGGAATTTGTAAACGCTCGTAAATATAGGGTACCACCGCTTGCATTGTTTCTCAACCATTCCTCATGGTACTTGGGGTCATAAGGTACGGCCTGCCCATCAATGAAAGGCTCCCCTGCCACAATTCAGCCACTATGATATGAGTCAAACTACATAGAAATAAAAAAAAAAGTTCAGAAAAAATACTAGTTGTGATTGTTAGAACCTGCACGGAGGGAGCGCATTACGACTTTAGGACAGTGTCCTCGACGTACCTCTCTCGATTACACAGGCCCATTCTCTTAACCTCTATCTTCTATTTTGTTTCTGTTTCTAATTGATTATCTGGGTGAAAATCATTTTTCCAAAACCAATTCTTTTTATTAGACAGTTTTCTACCATCAGTGATTTTTCCGTAACAAAAGAGAACACCCAGAAACCTCACATGAAGAACTGCCAAGAATGTGACTCAATAATGATTAAAAAAAAAGAAAAAGAAAGAGTAAGGAAAGTTGATAACAGTATAAGTTTCTTATTTTTCATAAAAATAGGAGTTTCAAGATACTCCCGAGAAAAACCCTCAAGCTGGCTACTGAATATGTTTTACCTTTTGCTCTAAACAAATTCGACGATAGAGAATCCACTAAAGTAGTTCAAAAATGCAAATCTCTTCTTGTTCCCTTAACTCACCCAATGTCAAAAAAACTTACAAACCATTGAAATTTGACATGGTTCAAGTTTAATGCTGCAAACGTAAGAAAAGAATAAATTGTTTTCTACTGATTGAACAGGGAAGCAAAACGAGTAGATTGACGGAAACTGAGTAATCGACCTAGATATTTTGAGATATTTTTCTGGTCCGGTTAGCCAATCTGGTGCGAACTAGGAACTAGCTATTAAGGTCACACAAAAAATCAACTCACTGACCTGAATCAAACTGGTCAATTATGTCTTATGTAGGACTGACACGAGCACGGGAGTTTTAAAAATGGGGACATGGTCAAGGCATGGAACACGGCAAAAATAAATAAATAACTAAATAATAGTATTTATTATATACCGGTGGGATGATAATTATATGTATAAGCATGAATCATCAATATGTATAAACAAGCATATACAACATATTACATACTTACCCCGAAATATTTGAAAAAGTACACATTAACCCCTCAAAAAAGTTGAAAAATTACACATTTAGCCCCTGCCTGTCCCTCTACAAAATAGTTAAGGCATATCCTATATGTATTTTGCCGTGTCCCCGTGTTAGCCGCGGGGGCACACCAGTCTCCACAAGTGTCGGTGCTTTGAGATTATGTCCATTCCTTTCTATTCTGAATTGGTCTAGTTTAGTGCTTTGCCAAAATGGTCACAGTTTTTCAAAAAATTCCGTCAGAATAGAACCGAGTTTTAAAAATTAGGTTAATTACAGATTACCCCCTTAAATTATCAACATTTTCACTTTACCCCTTCATTTTAAAACCCTACGCTATCCATAATTTAGTATCACTTAGCCCCTTTCAACAGTCTTCCATCAGATTTGAGCGTTGATCTCCGGTATGACATGTAAATGCGAGTAATGTATGACCAATATGGCTCTTTAACATTGGTATGGATGGCTAATAAAGTTGAAGTCTACAAATGAATACATATATCGGTGAAAAGGGCCATGTCAGTTATACATTATTCACAGGTGAATGTCACATCGGAATAACGCTCAAATATGGATGGAAGAAAGATAAAAGGGGCCAAATGATGGATTAAGGGGGCAAGGCGTGGGGTTTTGAAGATGAAAAGGGTAAAGTGAAAAGGGCAATATCTCAAGGGGGTAAGCTGTATATAACCCCAAAATGTACACATACTTCCACAGGTCTATATATTATCAAAGCCAAAATATTCTTCAATTTATCTCAAATATAGTGCAACTCCACTTTCATCACCCTCTGTTCAATCACCCTCATTCTCTCTCCATCACTCACATTCTCGTCAGGTCTAGCAGCAAGCTAGAGGAGACCTTGGGCGACAACAAGAAGGAAGAGAAATTCCAAGAATGTTTCAACAGAGTAAGCCCTTACATACCTCCATAACCTTCATTCTCACTCCCATCATCCGAGTAACTATCAGGACCCACAAATCGGACATTTGGCAAATCTGCAAAATATTTTAGAAAACATTCTCAGAACTCGCACACTAAATATCCCGGGGAAGTCAAAAAAATGAAATGCAACAACAAGCACCTTGTAGTTTGTTTGCAAGTTCTTCGGACACAAGGGCTCCAAATGCAAAATAGTGTCTCGTCGAGACTGAATAGATTTTCATCCTTGCTTCATCCTCGCTGTAAATTATTATAAAGTACGCATAAATAGCACCATATAATCCCAAAAAACTCAATTAACGAAAAGAAAAGGACAACCACATAAAAGGCTAAGTTCCTTATTCTTCTCTCATTTCAAATTCTCTCTCTCAAGCTCCTAAGTCCTACTCTACTCAATCATTTTTTGTTCCTCTTACTTCTTTTGATAATATTCAAGTTTCATTTCCTGCTCCCACATCTACCACTGTCTTACCATCTCAGTCTTCTTTACCTCAGTTACTGCCTTCTACTTGCGATGTTTCTTTTCAAGTACCACATTCAGGGACTTTACATTCAGTTCCTTCAACAGGTATAGATTCTCTCATTTGCACTTCCAATACTACTACCATTTCATCTAATATGCCACATTCAGATTTAGTTTCTAATACTGTCACACCTAATTCAGGTGTTGTTCCTCATACTACAAGCATTTCATCTGCTGCTACTTCTTTTCATCCTATGCAAACTAGGTCCAAATCTAGAATTTTTAAACCTAGGCATCCTATTACTCTTTTCACTTCTATTCCAGCATCTATTACTAAACCAAAGCATTTCCAAGAGGCTATTCATCACTCAGTTTGGCAAAAGGCCATGGCTGAGAAATATGAAGCCCTAGTCAAACAAGGGACCTGGGTTCTTGTTCCTCCACCATCTCATGGGAATATCATTGGCTGTCAATGGATCTACAAGATAAAAAGACACTCTGATGGTTCAGTTGCTAGGTACAAAGCTAGGTTGGTCGCTAATGGTAATCAACAAGCTCAAGGTTTTGATTTTCTGGAAACATTCAGTCCAGTGGTTAAACAACCTACTGTTAGAATCATTTTAAGCTTGGCAGTTCACTATAAATGGCCTCTTAGACAATTAGATGTCTCCAATGCATTTTTGCATGGAGTGATTTCTGAGGATGTGTTTATGAGGCAGCCTCTGGGTTATAAGGATCCAGCACATCCACATTATGTTTGCAAGCATACCAAAGCCCTTTATGGTCTCAGACAAGCCCCAAGGGCTTGGTTTTCTGTTTTCTCTTCTTATTTGCTATCTCTTGGATTTCAAGGAAGTAAGGCAGACACATCTCTATTCATTCTTCATAAAGGGTCAGCAGTCACATTGATCTTGGTCTATGTAGACGACGTTATAATTACCGGCAGTGATTCTTTGTTCATCTCTGAATTGGTAAAGCAGCTTAGCCTCAAATTTCTTATGAAAGATTTGGGGAATTTGCATTACTTTCTTGGTATAGAGGTGACTCCTACTCCTGGTGGTTTGTTTCTCTCTCAGTCAAAGTATGCCACAGAAGTCTTAGCAAAAGCAGGTATGACAGATTGCAAGGCAGTACTTCCCCTACTTCCTCCAAATCCCCTTTTGATCCTTCAGATCCTCTGTTTGAAGATGTTACTTTGTTTAGAACTCTGGTTGGATCATTACAATATTTGACATTAACTAGACCAGACCTTGCATTTTCTGTTAATTCAGTCTGTCAACATATGCATAGCCCCAAGGTCAGTCACTTTTGCGCTGTCAAGAGGCTTCTTAGGTATGTGAAGGGGACTCTTAACCATGGTCTGCATTTAACTTCTGGCTCTCTATCCTTGACTGCATTCACTGATGCAGATTGGGCAGGGGACCCAATGGATAGACGTTCTACATCTGGTTTTGTTGTGTTTCTGGGTTCAAATCCTATCTCGTGGTGTGCTAAGAAGCAACCCACTGTTGCAAGATCATCTACTGAAGCAGAGTATAGGGCTATGACACAGACTGCTACTGATCTAGTTTGGATTCAACATCTTCTTTCTGAGTTAAAGGTTCCTATAACCTCTCCTCCTGTTCTATGGTGTGACAACAAGTCAGCCATGGCATTGGCCTCTAACCCAGTCTTTCATGCCCGAACAAAGCATATCGAGATTGATTACCATTTCATGCCCGGACAAATTAAGTTCATTTCATGTCATGTACAGTGTGTTTCTTTAATAGCTTTGTTTCTTTATAACTTTGAAAGGCAGTTAGTGTTTTGGCGGGATGAGAGGTGCCAGCTCATCAATCCATGTCTTCTCCAATTAGCCAATAGGAAGTCAGAGCTCTCAGAGTATATAAGAGACTTTACTCTTTCTTTGTAACTAATGATGATACACAATTGAATATCAGATTTCTCTCTGTCATTTCTTCTCAATTACAGCAATTCTTGATTCTTGTCTTTCTTTAGCCGACAGAATAAATAATTTCATAAAAAATGACACAGTAACAAAAATAGATCAAGAAAAAGGAAAGAAAAATATCAAACCTTCCAACGACCTGAGCTAGGGTTTTGATGTAGGAGTCAATAATCTCATCCCTAGTGGGGTCACCCTCCGGTTTCTCCATCGCAACAAGCCAGTGCTCGAAATCCCAATGCAACTCCGGTGTCGTCTCCTTGAGAAGCTGGTCGGACACGTTACGGTTCCGATCGTTGGGAGACGACGATGTTCTTCGAGCGAAGTAGCCGCGTACGGTGGTCGTCGAAGGAGAGAGGCGGTGGAAGTTGGCGGCGACGAGGGGGCGGAGGAGGAGAAGAGAGAGGGAGGATGAGAGAGAGGAGGGTGGAGGAGGTGGGGTAGAGAGAGGAGCGACGGCGAAGGTGTAGGATCGAGAGAGAAGGGAAGTGAGGGTTTGTTTCGTGGTGAGGAGAGAGCGAGTGAAGATACGGGGTGATCGCCATTTTCGACTGAGCTGTAAAACCATAGTGAGGGAGTGAGAGTGAGAGTGAGAGATGGGTTTTGGACAAAGTTTTATTACGCTACATCTCTCGGGGGGAAATGGAAAACGTGTTTATCTAGAGATTAGTATTTTTTTTTTTTTCGTTTATAAAATACATAAAGCGTGATTACGAACCACGTTTTTAGAAAGCGTGTTTGGGACCAAACACCGAATTAGGATTAATTTAATTTTTGGGTTAATCTGTTTTAACCCATTGTGAAAGTGTGAAACGGAACCACGTTTTCACGTACTTTAGGAATAAAGTTCAAAAACACGCGTTTTAAATAATAAAGTTATAAAAAACCACAAATTGGTTAATGAGCCCCCTTCCTTGAGAGGAACTTTTCAGTGCCGCAAGAGGGTTTGGCTGTCGTGGTACATGTTCGTACATATCTGGTCGTTAAAAAATGCAGCAGACAATCCGGATTAAAACATACTTTTTTTTAACCTTTTTTTAAAATTCATCCGGCACTTTCAATTTCTTACAAACCGTTATATTTTTTGACTGCCGAACTTTCGCGAGCAAACACCACGTGGTACACGCTCCGCATTGATTTTTTTTTTAGCATACTTTTTCATTTTCCTCCTTCGTCCAAATGCTCTTTTTTTTTTTTGTTCGTCATTTGTAATCTATTACATGGAAAAAAGGGAGAATGAGACTCGATCCCAAGATGCAATGTGGCACATCCGAGAGCTCTATCACATGAGCTAGCCACCACTTGCTCGTCCAAATGCTCTCGCGCATAAAAGGGCTATAGGTTTGTTTTGAAAATTTATGAAAATAATTTTTTTTTCTTCCATTGTTTTAGTAGGAGAGAAAAATGAGAGAAAGTACATAAAACATTTTTCTTCCATTTTTTTTTATCTCATTTTCTTAAAGTTCCCAAAAAAAAAAAAAAAAAACCTGAATTTCTTTTCGGTCTTGGATGACAAATAGTATACGTTACCAAACGCCCCCTTATGTTTTTTATTTATTTTTTTAACAGTTAATGTGTAACCGATCGACAATTTTTGAATACTCACAAATCAAACCATACTACAAACACCCAGCAACCCAAAGCACGGCCCTTAGCTGTAAATTGAGAAAAATCAATAAACTATACTAAAAGAAAAGAAAAGCCAAAATGCTGGGATTAGAGAAAAATCATTTTCATTTTCAGTTTTTCACCTTTTGGTTATTTGGGTGGTAGAGCTAAAACATATTCTATCCAAAACTGAGTTTCCAATTTGATGAAAGGAGACGAGAAGTCAAAAGTAGGCTGAGAGTAGTTTTTTTACTTCTCATTTTCTATTTTTCTCATTTTGATTAACGAAAAGACCTACAAAATGTATTTTACACATATCTCACAAAAACACTACTCATGTTGCTAAATATATTCTGCGCATATTTAATTTCCAAACGCTTCTACTGGATTCAAAACACATTCTGACCATAATCAAAAAAATAAAAAAGTCAAAAGTTAAAAATGAAAAAGCTGAAAATGATGCTTCCAAACACCCCCGAACTATTGATACTAACAATTGGCATTGGGTTTGGTAGATAATTATACCATCTCTTGCAAGTTCTCTTAAATTTTTTTGAGAGAATCAAAATGAAACTTTATAGTATTTAAAAGGTTGATTAAGAGCACTTCACTAATGATGTTCATTCATGGTCCAGGGGTACCGACCCCCTGGTACCGACCATGCACCATTTTCTCTCTTTGATCCATTTTTTATTCTCTCTCTCTCTCTCTCTCTCTCTCTCTCTCTCTCTCTCTTTCCATTTTCTGGGCTGCATGGGAAAATAAAAAAAGCAATATTTTAGAGAAGGGGAGAAAAATACATAAAGCTGCTAGGGAGAGATTCCTAGGTAAAAAAAAAAAAAAAAATTTGTCTTCTATTTTACTTTATTTTACACTACATTGCTGCACGTGCTCTTAGAAGATGTAAATATTATACCGTCTCTTAAACATCCTCTTAAACTTGTTTCAAAGAATCAATACAAAACTTTGATATGTAAAAGGTGGATTAAGAGGACTTCACTAATGATAACGCAAAGCAGATATAGAGAGTGGGTTGGAGATGTCCTTAAAATATGCATTTTGCGATTTTAAACTACGAGTACTCTCAACGGTGATTATAATGAACTGAGGGGGGTGCTGTGTGGCGTCCCCGCTCCGGCATTTTTTCGACGATCGGAGACGTTCACCGCGTAGACCTCGTCGAGTACTACAAGTATGCAAAAAATTAACTTGATCGGATATCTTTAAGTAGGTTATCGGAACACAAATACTTTGAAAACACATGGAACACATATGGACACAAACACTGGATAAAAAAAACTTTTTCATGTTATTTGTGTTCCGATGAGGCACTAAAAGATATCCGATCAAGTTGATTTTTGGCACACTTGTAGTATTCGACGAGGTCTACACGGTGAACGTCTCCGATCGTCGAAAAAATGCCGGCGCGGCGGCACCACAGGGCTGCACAGCACGGTGCTGTGCATGGGGATGCACAGCACCCCCCAGGTTCCGATTATAATATGTCATGTCTGTTCATTTATGTTTTTTTTTGTCAAGTAATTGATGCTAATACACCAGACGTACTTATGTATAATCGTACAATTGAGCTAGTAAAATTTAAGTTAATTACAAATTAATATCCTGTAAGAAAATTTATGAAGCCACCATAGGATTTACAACGATCGAGAACAGCTACACACGAAAAGTTGATTTCCAAAAGCTTTTGTCATGACTCGTGCTATTCTAGAGAGGAGCATTCGATCAGTTATTTTTTATTTTTTTATTTTTTATTTTTTGATATCAGCAAAAGAAGATTTTATAAAGCCGAAGAGAAATTTAGAGAGAGAAATTCTTTTTTCCGTAAGCAATCAATTAAGGCATTAAGGGAGAGCCACCCACCTTAAAATAATTTTTAAAAAATAAAAAATAAAAAAATGGCCCTATACCCTACCATGAAAATGGAAAAAGATCAAACCAATCTATGAAATGGTCAAGAGCATGATTACATTCCCTCTTGTCCCAACTATACGAATTACTAACCCGAAAACTTTTTTTGGTAAACACTAACCCAAAAACTATTGATTCTATACATAGTATTTCCTATCCCTTTCAAAACATCTTATGTTCTTCTCCCATCACATTATCCACATCGACCAAAGAGGAATCGTGGCCCATGAGACGAAGAGAAAGAGATGAGAGGTAGAGAGGGGTCCCACCGGGCGTGCCAAATTTGTAACACACAAATTCGAGTCCTGAAATAAAGAACACGAAAAAAGATGCACAAAATAATAATATTATTGATTTTCAATTTAATGCGAGGGGTACAATCTCTAATTAATGCTCTTTTACAATAAAGAGCAAAAGATATTCCTCTGATTCAATCTCCCGTGAGTTTCAACGGCTTGAACGCTTGTTGTTGAATCGCACAAATGACAATTTTCTTTGTCTCTTCAAGTTGAATGAACTGAAGAACAAAGTTTGAAGATGACTTTGATTTGTTGGATGTTGAACTTGTGAAGAAATCGGCACGTTTTTTGTGTTTGATGATTCTTTGCAAGTTGTTGCTGCTTGTGTTTGAAAAGGACTTCGATTGGTTGAAGGATTGAAGTTGCTGGGTGATGAATTTGTGAAGAAATTGGCACGTTGTTCTTGGTGCTTGATGATTCTTCGCAAGTTGTTGAGGAATTGCTTGAGAGCTCTGATTGAATGCCAAGCAGAGAGTGAAAAGTCCCTTTCTTCTTCATATGAGAGTCTATTTATAGGCTCAGGAAGAGGGGGTTTAAGTTTGGTATGATTTGCAGTTAATTTAATTTAATTACAAGTCAGGATAATTAATAATCAATCAGGATTATTTGATCATCAATCAAGATAATTTAACCTCAATCAAGATAATTGAATATCAATTAAGGAGATTGATTTGGTTTCATTTCCTAAAAGAAATTTGACTTCTTTTATTACTTTTACGAAATTATATTAACCCGAAAAGATAAATAATATATTTATTAATTATTTAACTTTTTTTGTTGGGTTATCTTGAATGGGCCTGCACAATTGGGTTAGCCCATTTCCTTGACTCATTTGGCAAATTAACTTAATCCAATGTATTTTTGGTCTTCCACAAATCTTCAAAAGGATTAAACCCGTAAATTTGACGGACCCAATACCCATTTGAAAGTGTTGACCAAGGTTTGACTTTTAATTAATCAAGATTATTTATTTATCTCGATTAATCGAACGGTGACTAAGCAATGCCGAAACTTTGGTGTCTATAAGTACATGCAAGAAATATTGGTTGTTAGTAACGTTAGTGAGACTTGAACTTTGATCTAATGCATGGGGTATAGGTGTCTTCCAACTTGGCTACCACCCCACTTGCATTTTTTTTATTGTTTGAGAAAGGAGCAAGTAATATTTATGAAGGAAGATATTGTGAAGAATTTACTGGCATATCACTTTATTTTGTGATATTCTTCGGTCTTTCCTCTTAAACCAAATAATGGGCGATAAACTTTTTAAAATTTCCCCTCTTTTCCCTCTCTTTCTTTAAGTTCCAAGCAAGTTATAACAGACACACAACAAGTTGTATCTACCCTTTTAAATTGTAGTAGTATTAGTTTTTCATGTTAATCAGAAAAAATTATGTAAGATTGGCCCCTCAAAGTCTCTTGGATGAAAAAATTCCTCAAAATAAATGTATATGTGTGGAAAAAACTCCCTATAATACAAACTACTATAATATTTGATATCACAATAGAAATACATTGGATTGAATTCAAACTATGTAACATAAGTTATGTGTCCGCCACTACCTATTGGCATTTACAGCTTAAGAGCAACTTCAGCGGTAGGAGCCACTTTTGGGGTGCCAAATGCTATTTTTGGCTTACTATGGTAGGAGTATTTTTTTGCCATAATTACTGCTCCAGTGGTGTCCATGCCAAATTTAGCTCCCTTCCTGTCCATGCCAAATTTAGCTCCCTTCCTCAACTGCCTTCCAACTACCCTTTTCTGAGCAAACTTTTAAATTTCCAACTAATATTTTATACACTTTAACTATTATTTAACCACCTCCTAATCACGATTTTATTAACCAAGTTTCATGAATTAACTAACTTTCTACCACAATTAATTTTCTATGCATCTCACAAATTACTATTTTGGTGCCACATATATACTACTCCGTATATTTTTTTTGTTTATGTTACTTTTTGGAGAATTATTGCTTTGTCTTTCTCTAAATTTATGTTCTTGATGTTTGGACGGTTGAAAATAGGGGGGAAATCTGAAGTGGCACAAATGGCTGGGCCATTTTTGGCCAGGATGAATGGCTTCCTGTTTAGGGAGACAGAAAATGGCAGAGGAGCCAAAAATAGGTATGGCAGGGGCTTTGGCGCCCATTAGAGATGTGCTAACAAGGGAAGAAAAAAAAAATTGTTCACCCTCACCAAAAGAGGGTGAATAAAACCCTCACCCTAACAAGTATGCAAACAACAAGGTTGGTAATGTGGTGTCATCTTTTTTTTCTGTTTACCTCTCACAGCATTTTTCTTTCCATCTTGCAGGGAGACGAATTCTCAAGGGAATTGCTGAGGGTTGGATGTTTCTTGCGGGCGTAAATGTCTGGACAAGTACGTAGACGCTTAGAGTGAGGATCCCAACATCGATAACCCTTGTGTTCAATCCCATATCCCAAGAACCACAAAGACAAGCACGAGATTCTAACTTTGTATGCTCATGTGGCCGGAGTAAGACAAAACAGGCACATCCGAAGACTCGAAGATGACTATAGTCAAGAGAAGATGACAAATGCCACAATCAAGAGTAATGGGGAGAAACAAAATGGGACTAGAACTCATCTCATGAGATTCTTGAACTGACCTCTCTACACTTAAAGCCAGTCAAGACTCTATATTATACAGTGAAGCTGTTAACCCAAAAATTTTCTGAGAAATACATTATTGATTTTGATGATAACAAACGTATTTTTATTAAAGGAGAAATATAATTGTGATATTTGATACTCACTTGAATAATTGTGTATTTTGTATTTTTGTAGGATTTGGTTGAGGTACACATATAAAGAGATTCTACACCAAATCACTACTCCAATAGTCAAGATTTAAATTTAAAGGAAAAAGATTAAGGACAAATCTTTTTCTATATTTTGGAAAGCAAAGTTCATGGAAATTCGAAGTTCATGGAATCACGGAATGGAACCAAATAATTTCTAACGACTAATTCATGGAATTGTCTTAGATGTGCTTCAATCAAGGCTCAACGGCTAAAGGGGAAATACATGTGTTGATCACTGCCTTGATTCCAGAATGGATTGGTTTCAATCAAAGATCAAAGGAATATATAGGATTGGCCATATTCCCAATTTGAGGTGGGTCTCCTAATTAACGGACAAATGGAAGGATTTGAAATGGAAAACCTTTGGTGCAATTTAGGCCATAATGCAATGGCTTAATCATTTCCAAAATTGAAGATCTCCATCAACATCTACATGCAACGTTCTGATTTTTGAAGAATAAAAAGGAGGAGTTGTTGCAGCAAAAAGGCAAGAGAATTGGAAGAAGAAAGCACTATCATTTGAGCTTCAAAGTCGGTTATTTATTGAGAGGAAAAATCAGAGCTTTAAATTGTTTTTATCTACACTTTTGAGAGTGTTTAATTTGTGAGATTATTGTAAAAGGGAGTGTGACCCCTTGTGAGAGGTTATCTTTTGTGAGTGAGTTTGGAGAGAAAATCACTTGGTTAGGTGTTACTAGAACCGGAGTCAAAACTAGTTGGATAGGTGTGACTGGCACCGGAGTCAAAACTAGTTGGAGCAATTGGGGATAAATTGCGCATTGTAAAGATTTCTCTAGCACCCGCGAAACTAGAAAGTGTTACTATTGGAGACAGTGCAGCAAATCCCAAGTTGGATACTTGGGGAGTGGACTAAGCCGTGAAGTTGCGGACCGAACCACGATAAATCTCTGTGTTTGATCCTCTCTTCTTTCTACTCTTTATTTGCTATTATATATTATTGCATGTGTGCTTGAATCGATTTAATTTTATTTTGGGTGTTGCATTTAATGATTTTTTTAATTATGCATTATTATTGAGAAACACAATTCACCCCCCTCTTGTGTTGCTATCTGGGCCAACAGAAGCTATTCAATTTTGACACACAATCAATATCAACACCTACATAAATAACCAAATTCACAAATGGCCCAAAAAATAGACTGATGAAGAAAAAAAAAATGGATATCTTACTCTTTTACTACTCAATTACTTCGGTCATATATCGACGTGAAAGTCATGGTTGCGCATGATTCGTCAACGTTACCTGATGACGAGTCGTCTACCTTCTTGGAATCGCTAGATAACGTGTACGATGAATCCTTGCGATCTTTGAGTCCCATTAGCTCAGAAATTAGGCCTGGTTTTGAAATCTTTAGATCATCCACCACATCTATCTCGCCCGTCAGCATTTTTACCACCTCAGACATGGATGGCCGGATCTTTGGCATATCCTGGGTGCAAAGAAGACCAATTTTCAAGAATTTGCAAGCCTCATCCACATCACAGTCCCCTTCCAATTTTTTGTCTACCAACTGCTGAAGCTGCCTCCGCTCATACAAATCCCACGCCTGAAAAGGATTCATGAAAACTAATAAGGGTACCATAAAAATTAAGAGGGCAGTTTATTCCTACCGGGCATTGCGTCTCTGTTATTTTTTGGTCTTCAATATACGTGCATTGGTCAAAACCGTCACCATTTCACATGTGCATTCGTTTATAGTGTCAACTATGGCATCACCAAATACTTATCCAATGCTGACATTGTGGCTGAAAAGAAACCCTTCATTTCCAAGCAATTGACTGACGTCGATTTGTATAATGCATGCCAAACAAAAGAATTGGAAACACAGCTCAAATCTCAAGTAAAATGCTCTTATTCAATCGCGCGCAAAAGGAGAAGGAAATGTTTCTGAGAAGACAGCCCGTACGAATTACCAATATAGCAAATGGGGAGGTCAAGATGCTTTCAATGAGATTCAGCAGAAGTTATATAACAGAGTGCAAACAGATGAATGGTCTACAATCTTCCAAATATTAAACCATTTATCCCATCCTAAGGATTTCTCTATATAGCAATGCTGACATGCAAAACTTTCCTATCCATCAATCTTACACAGAAGTCAAGGCTACAATTCAATCGAGAAGTTCAGATAAAAATGGTGAGAATTCAACATCTTCATACCCATTCAAGAAGATATTGTTCCTCAATAGGCAATCGTGTGTCATTGTTGCATCTCCCACTAACAATTTCCAAGAGAAGAATACCAAAACTGTAAATATCTGCTTTCCTTGTCAATTGGCCTCTTATGGCGTACTCGGGAGCCAAATAACCACTACATGAACCAGAAACACAGATTATAAAGTATCCATAATGTTACAATTTGTACTAGGAGTGCTTTAACTGGAGAATGTGACAAACAGAGTCTTGAACCCTCAGACTGAAGAACAATTTGATGATTATGTGTGGATCAGACATGAATACGATACAGATGATAATGAACAACTTATACATGAACAAATCAAGGTTTGAGATGGTTAAATTAGCCAACAAGTTTGTTTCTCGAAGTATGCCTTTTATGTGAAATCCTGCCGGAACTCAATAGGCAGGATACAAAAATGGCACATAACCTATCTGCACACCAGTTCATTAAAATGCTTTTGAAGCATTAACTTTTGCTTTATCTCGACTCACACAGCCGGATGGGAAGTTAAAATCATGAATGATCATGCCGAAATTTGGTAGGATTTTTTTTCATGCCACGAGGTAGTTGAAGTGGAATGAACTTACAGTGTTCCTGCAACACGTGTGCTAATATGTGTCACGTGGGCTGGGAAAAGCTTTGCGAGACCAAAATCCGAGATCTTGGCCGTTAAGTCCTTGTCAAGGAGAACATTGCTTGCTTTGATGTCTCTATGAACAATATGTGGCCTAACTTCCTCATGAAGGAATGCAAGGCCTCTTGCAACTCCAATGCATATGTTAGACCGCGTTTTCCAGTCAAATGGAATGCCACTGTCCCCTCTGCCTAAAAGCAAACACTAGGAATTCATTACTTAGCCAATAAATTAACGATGCCCTCTAACCCGTATCTTTGTCCATTTTTTACAACGTGTCTGATTGACAAATAATGCATTTTTCTCAATAATTTTGTTTAAAAGATATTCCAAAAATAACAAAATATCATTTAATTCTTGCAAACAAAGTTTTTGACATCATCCAAAATAATTAAATAATTACACAGACGACTTTTTGAGATGTCCGGAATAGGAAAAATGAACAAATAAAGTAGGATAGAGAGGAGTTTGTTCACAGGAAAACAAATTTCGAATTACCTAGAAGGGTTTGGGCCAGGCTATTATTTTCAAGATAGCCATAGACCAAAACTCGATGGCTACCTTCAACGCAACAACCATCCAACTTAACCAAGTTTTCATGCTCTACACCCGATACCACATTTATCTCTGTCAAAAATTCATGAATCCCTTGCCTTGATTCAGCAGAAAGCACCTTTATTGCAACGATGGTTCCATCTTTGAGCCTTCCCTGTACATTATCAAGCGGTGTACTTAATATTATAATGTTTACATACGGATGTGAACAAGAATCACATGATATGCAGTTACCTTGAACACAGAACCAAAACCACCCTCCCCGATTTTGTTCGCTGCACGAAAACCCTCAGTGGCAATACTCAACTCTCTGTAAGTGTATAGTTTAACATTCTGGATTCCTGAAACCTCTGAGACATATGGACCCTTGTTAGAAGCTTTTATAAGAGACAATAATATGGCAGTATTCAAGTTGCCAAGATATCAGAAGCATGTGATTTCTTCCAACATAATGTATGTCCACCAAAAAAAGAAAGAAAGAGAGACTACTAAACAGCAGAAAATTCATATTAGAGCTTTGTCTTGACGTTTACCTCCATCAATGTCTATTGGGTGCTTAGGGGGGGAAGCGGCCTCCTTTCTGAAACAGTTAGAAAAACAACTCATTACACCGTCTGGTATATGTCGTTGGTAACCCCAGGTCACATGAAATTCCTGCCAAATCGAACTGTTCAGCAGAGGCAAGTCATCATGTGAATACACATTATTGTAACCAGTACTACATGTTGCGTAAACTAGTACAACAAGAAAAGGAAAAGAAAAGAAAAGAAAAGAAAAGAATAGTCGGGGGCTGCATTCTTGTAATGCCCGTTGTTCTTTATACAATGATAATCGGTCAATTGTTTCTGCCTTAGATACCTTTTATTCAGCTGCAAGCATAAAGAACTCAAATGGAAGGTTGATCATGATACTGCGTGATAATCTTATATCATTCTAAAAATATCCCCACATCTACCAATGACAACATGTTTATACTGAAACAATCATAGAATTTAAGGAGCATGGAAAATTTCACAAGGAGAAATTCGTATTTTCTCCAATACCAACGATGATATAGATCATAGTACGAGAATGTGCATGCTCTGCTCTACGAAACAGAAACATATAACAGATGTCTAATAAAGTAGAGAATTATTGTTGAGGCGAGAAGAAAAAACCACACAAGACAAGTTTTCAAATACTCCAAACTGTTTTGCTCAATAATGTCGGTCAGTCAATGCACATTGTTAGCGAGGGCCAGCATTTAGCCTTGTATTTTTTCAGAATTTGGTAGCCGTTACGCTCAATCACAGTACTTAATTCATGCGGACAAGATAACCCCAAATTAAATATTGTTTCAACTTTCAAGGCACTTAAAAAGAAGAGCCTGATTAAGAAGGAAATACTAAAAGATAGCAACAAAGGAATGGGCTCAAACAACAAGTACCACAATAAATCAAAGTTGGTAAGCGCAATGGAGAAATCTGTCCAATGTCGTCGTACACCTCCGATCTCCATTACTCAATCTAAACTACGCTTAGATGACACCAATTAATATACTACGAAATCCGGGACATATTGGTAGCTGATTGAGCTTTCATGAGGTTCCTTGCCATATTTTCATATGGGTCCTCATAATCTACTTGAAGCAATAAAAGGATTTGATCAAGCAAACCAATTCACAAACAGTGTATGATCTGTAATACAAAAAAACCACAAGTACCAACTTGAAAATCAAACTTTAAAAGTTCTTCACAATTAGCAAGCTCACATTTAGAAGAAGAATAAGATCTATATCATGCAAGAGATAAAGAAATTAGAGTCTATTTGTCAAACTAAGCAGTACGGACCAAATTAAGGCCTATTTCCCCTCTGGGTTGTTCTTTCTTGACTTTGTTTTTTTAACTACTTTTTTCCAACAAATCTAACCGCTCGCTTACCGGAAAGAAAAACTGCACAAAATACAACAGGATTCAGGAAAACCCAGATGCGAAACTCACCTCTTTTGTGCCAGGAAAGTCCAGCTGAAGAAATCCACACACACACACACACACACACACACACACACACACACAGAGGAGGAGGGGGCAGTTTTAGAGAGAGAAATGAAGAAAGGTCTAGGTTGACTGCAGGAGACGAAGAGAAAGACCGGAAATGGCGTCGTGAGTTTTGTTGGATTATGGGTTTCGTTCCACTTACGGCAAAATAGAATGAAATCTGATATCTGAAATCAGTAGTTGAGTTTTTCAAAAGATTTTAGTATAAAATCAATCATAATTTTAACACCGGTGAACTTATTTGCTAAAATCAGAGTTAATTTTAACAACTGAATTACAAAAATCTTTTGAAAAACTGATCCTCAGCCACTCGCTGAATTACAAAAATCTTATGACTCAAAGAATAATTTTAGAATTAATAGACGGCTTTGATCATTTGTGTGGATTTTTGAAGTGGACTCCACGGACCCATCTTGCACAAGGTATAAACTAGAGTAGAGTTTCTTAAAATTTTCACAAATGAGAAAAATGAGTGTCAGCCATGTGGGGCCTATCCCCAAAAAGTGAAAACCGGTTCTTAGAACCCTTTCCAAACACAGTGCATGACTAGTCTCTGTTCTTCTCTTTCGCGTCCATGTTGGGTGCTGGAACTATTAATTAACATATACTCATCTTTGTCCACGTGGAAACGCTGGTGCTGCGACCACAGAAGCCAGCTGTCCAACTTCTTTTTCCACCAGATCAAAACAAAACAAAAAAACTTCTTTTTCCACATTCAAGAAATTGATTTCCTACAATTTGAATGGAATCGAATCCAGTCGAATTAATTGTGCGGGGAGCAAATTTACCAGCGGACTAGACTAATCCTGGGCTAAAAGTCCATTCCCCTCCCCCCCACCCTTTGTGGGTGGTTGGGGGTGTTGTTTTCTACGATTTGTGTGCGTATTTGTGTAGGATTTGAGCTGAGTATTCTCTCGGAGTTCTCTACTACTAGTTCTGGACAAGATTCTATACCGGCACCTAATGTTGGTCTATCTTGGCAGAAAGTGTTTGGGAGCCAGTGGCCAGTCGAGTTCATTTGTCGTGCTCGTATTGAGATTTTAGTAGTTTTGGTTCAATTTATGTCTCTGTGATGAAATCTTTTACCTTTGGGCTTATTGTAAGTGTCGGATGACGTTCATATGAATATGAATGAATCTTGACATGTTAAAAAAAAAAGAGTACAATTGTGAATCAGTGACCCCATGTTCGGATGGGTTTTTGGAAACCCGGCCTCTGACTTTTCCTAGTGGGGCCCTTTGGCCCAAAAGACATTTTATCTCCCCTCCCCATTTTGGGAGACACTATTCTAATGCACAATTTGTGCATAAATGGATCGGTGGGGTCTACTTCGGAGTCTCAATGATCCAAGCCGTTCATCAACTTTAAAATAATTTTTTGAGTTACCTCAAAAAAAGTTAGCTCAATCATATTTTTACAAGTACTTGATCCGATTAGTTAACTTTTATTTAAAATTTCTTCAGAATTCAAGATTAATTTTGAATAAAAATTGAAAGATTGGATCAAATATTTAAAGTTTTTAGATTGAGCTGATTTTTCGGAGAAGAATCAAAAAATTATTTTAAAGTCGATGAAAGGCTTGGATCATTTGTATGGGACTCCAAAGTAGACCCCACCGATCCATTTGTGCACAAATTATGCACTAGGATAGTGTCTCCCAGAATTGAGAGGAGAGAGAAAATGGCTTATGGGTCAGAGGGCCCCACTGGGAAAAAGTTAGAGGCTGGGTCTCCAAAACCCATCCGAACAAGGCCTGAATGTTCTATCTTTGAATGTATCCATCCATGTATTACTCCGTGTCCTGAAAAAAGTTAAACACTTTTACTATTTCAGTCTTACGAAAAAAAAACCCGTAATATGAATCTCGTCTAATATATTTCAATTAGTTTTACCAATAGATTTCAACCATAGCGGAGCAATCATTCTACAGCCACACTTATGACAGTAATTATATGTACTTCAGGACTCATGACTTTTGAAAATGAACTCGTAATGTTTGAATTTCATGAATAATTGCTTATTTTTTATTTTCGTTGTAATTATCTTTCACACTCTACGACTTCAATTTTTTTCCTTGAAATGGCAATACATAAGCTATGCAGATTCAAATTGCAATATCAAAAGTCAATTTTACCCTTGTAGCCCAATTAGTATGTAACCGGGCCTTGCCTGCGCACCTCTCACTAGTACTCACAAAAATAGAGAATAAAATTCAGACAAGGGGAAACAAATATTGAGAATGAGAGCAGAAAATTTGATGAAAGATTATGGGAAAAATCTACGATACACACCCCTTTTAAGTGTGTACGATATGCACCCATTGTGTGGTCCATATTGCGCCACCTCATAAAAAATGACCTGGAGAACCGGTCATTCGTAACATTTTTGTTTGTTTCGTAACTTTTATATACTAAGAATTCGTAACTTTTAGATAATATGGTTTGTAACTTTTCGTGTGTTTCGTAACTTTTTGTGGGTTTCGTAACTTTGAGATAAAAAATTATAACTTTTCTCAAATATGATTCGTAACATTTTCTTTTGATTCGTAACTTTTCGTGTGTTTCGTAACTAATCGTGGGTATCGAATTACTAGGAATTTGATTATCAGATAAAGAAATTCTTATTCCTACAAACGATTACGGATATCCAACCCGAACTTTATATGTTTGCAATAGATAGCATTCGAGAATTTTAATAGTCTCCCTTGATATTTTGATAATATCCAATCAATCGCTCTCTCAAGTCTGAAGAATACACCAGTAACCTTTTAATAAACGTGCTAAAGTTTCTCTCTAAGCTGTCTTACACGATTGATTTACGATTAGTCTTTTTTAGTGGTTGACTTTGTAAAAAAATCCATTGATTATAATGTTTCTTTGAAATTTAGGACTCCAGGATAAAAATTAATATTTTGTGCCAAAATAATTTTAAGCTTACAACTAATAAGTGCCCCTCATGCGTTGATTAGGGATCCACCACTATATTTGGCGGTGCCCCAAGACCATTGTATAATCACTCGATCCACTTGTGGTTTTGGGTTGCGAGTTCTGCTCTTCTAACGGGGTCTATTGTAGACATACTTGTGGGACTTGGATTGTTCATTTTATTTGATTTGTCGTTTTTGTTTGTTTTACGCAAAGTTTAAATTGACCGGACATTGATACTGATATAAACGAATCAAGTTTTTCTTGACATAAAACTCAGTTGCTATGATTTAAGAAAAATCTTTCTTGCAAGTGAGGGCCAGCCCAAATGGTTAAGTCATTCAACCTCCATGCATCGAGGGTTCGAACCCCACCATCTTGCTTGTACTCAAGAAAAAAACAATCATTTTTTGGATGACACTAATAGATTTTGCAAAAAGCCAATCATTTTTTGTTTGTATTAACCAATTCCTGTTTATTAGAATCAAACTTTAAGCACTCCTAGTTCCCATTTGCGTTTAGCACTTTTATGAAAACTTGGCTTTTAACAATTTTTTTCGGCTTTTAAATTTTTTTTTTTTAACAACTTAGTACCTTTTAGCACTTTTATGAAAGAAAAAAAAATTGGTTTTCAGCAACTTAACTTTTACGTAACACTGTCACGGATATTCTAAGAGCATCTCCACTCCTACACCAAATTTTTACTCAAATTTGAGTAAAAATTTGGTCAAAAACTTGATTTGATAACACCCCTTCCAATGGAAAACCACATTTTTAACCAAATTCTAGTTAAAATTTTGTCAAAAACTGTTTTTTTGTTCATTTTGGCCCCAAAACTTTCCCGCCATTTTGTCAAAAACAGTTTTTTTTTTCGTTTTTTTTTTTCATTTTGTCAATTCCTTTTCATCCGTTGCCCTCTGCAAATTTGGTGTTGAGCCGTTGCTTATTTGGAACAAATAGAGCTGTTTGAATATTTGGTGAAAGATTTGGTGTTGATCAAATTTGGTGAAAAATTTGAGCAAATTTGGTGATGGATTTGGTGAAGGGGTGGAGTGGAATTTTTGGTCATTTTTACTCAAATTTAAATTTGGTGAAGGATTTGCTCCAAGAGTGGAGATGCTCTAAGATCCTCAGTCTGAACATTCACATAAAGTCCATACACTCAATCAAGATCCAGCAGAAATATATAATGCCAGAAAGTCCCGAAAATAGCACCACGCTGTAATCTGTATTAGTACTCTCTCATAATCTCGTTGCCCAGTAATTTAACTAAAAAAATCCCACGAGAATGTAAAAGGCCACTGCCAGTCACATCGTCAGCTTGGCCTGTTCTAAATAGAAAGTTCAATCCACAAAAAGTAAAATCTAAGAGAGAGAGAGAGAAAAGTCCACCCAGAACATAGACATACCAACCCAAGGAAAAAAGGGAAGGCATAAAAGAGATACTTAAAGACTTTCGTTGCAAAATATTGGCAGCTGCTACAATATTGAGCAAATATTTGAGAAACACCATATGTCATCATACAAGGTGCCTCCATTTTGTATATAAACTTCTAGCTCTTTTATTTATAGGACAGCGATTCGCAGTAGTCACAGCACCAAGTTCGTAGAAGGGAGGGGGAGGGAACACTGTTGGAGATCTATGCATTCACAACAAGCATAGACTTTGCAATCTCTAGTGCTTTCTCGCGCCCGAAAAACTTCTCCACTATTGCCAAGGCAAACTCCATGGAAGTTCCTGGCCCTCTGCTGGTGATAAGATTGCCGTCAACCACCACCCTGTTCTCAATTTCACTCCGGTCGGACAGCTTGTCGCACATTGGAGGGAAAGACGTGGCCTTCTTACCCTGGACATAGACCACAACACTGTCAACACGTAATGTACAAACAAAGAACAGCTAAATATGGACAGGGTAGCAAAGAGGAACATTTCTAGAAATTTCAGAAACGGTTCTAGAAAATGTCTCATAGACCTTGTAGCCTATGTATGTTACACGGACTCGGGTGCACGTATCGGGTGCGAGTCCAAGCGTCGGAACTTCCTAAACTTAAATCATAGGATACTGGGATATGTGTCCCCTAATTGGTTGTGGGTACGGGGACACGTCCTGAACACTTGTTTGTAGTATATATTGCATAAATTTTTTAGATTATGTATCATTAATGCATTTAAACGAGGAGTTAAGAAAAATATGTTTTTGCTATTTTCTACCCATGTGAAAGACTAGAAATATTGCTTTTCTAGCTATTTTGATTTTCTTTTTCCGTAAATCCGAGTGTCCAAAATGGATGCGCCTGTCTGACACATCAACATGGGTACTTCAGCTAAAATGAAGGATCCATGTAACAGCCTATGTTACATGGACTAGGATACAGGTGTGGGGCCAAGGTATCTGTCTAATTGTTGTATTAATTAAATTTCTCTCCAAAACACAAGAAACAAGAAAGCTGGCCAGAAATTTGATCCGTCTGAGTAGGTTTCATTTATTGTCTAGGGTAAATGGAGTTTACCATAATCTAAGAGTTCCATGTATGTTGTATGAATGACTACAAAACACGCCTGCGAGAAGAATGCCCAACTGAATATGTACAATACAGACTCATACTATCATTTGAGTTTCGGGTGTCTGACTCGTACGTTATGCAGATAGAAGAGACCCTGTAACATTGCTGGTAGCATGACTCCAGTACGCTATGCAGATAGAAGAAGAGACCCTGTAACATTGCTGGTAGCATGACTCCAGTATGTTATGCAGATAGAAGAAGAGACCCTGTAACATTGCTGGTAGCATGATTCGTGCTGACAAATTATAAGTTCATACCTTGAGTAAGCCATGAGGCTCTAAGCAATGAGCTGGGGATGCACATATTGCTCCATAAGGTCTATTTGCTTCCTTTTGCTTCTTTAGCAAGTTTATCAGCTTCTCTGTTTTAGCGAATGTTTGGGCCCCTTGAAGTCCACCCTACCCACAAGCAGAATTTGGTTAAGCCAAGGAGCCCACAAATGACAGTACATACAAAAAAAACTGTGTCCAACTTACCGGCAACACAATAAGGTCGTAGGAAGAATTGAGAGCCTCATCAAGGAAAACATCTGCAACTAGTTTCACTTTTCGAGTAGCAACGATTTCGAGCTTTTCTTCCACAGAAGCCACCACAACTTCAGCTTTTGCCCGTCGGAGAATGTCAATTATAATAGTAGCTTCCATTTCTTCACTGCCATTGGCAACAGGGACAAGAATCTGAAAGCAAACGCACACAGCTAATTTTTAGCATAAAAATTCTCGCAGTTCAGAGGAAATACAGGAGCAGCTAGTCAGACCAGATTTTAGTGTTTGAACAGAACAACAGAGAGCGAAGTAAAATATTAGAAGGTATTTCAGAAAGTAAAGATCTAATATTAGTAATTGAAAAAGTAAATGCAAACAATTATCATATAGCCATAGTTAAACCAAGCTCTAAGATGAGAACTTGACCTTTGGGCAATTGTTAAATGTCCACTCCATTGGATTTAGCTGGTGCACAACATATTCAGATCCTGGATTGGGATGCATCACCTGAATACAAGTGACAAACAACTCAAGTACCATGATAGTTCTTATGTAAAGGAGCATCATACATTCATACTGAAAAAAAAGTATTAATGACACGAGGTCCGAATTTATCTGTGTGAATCGAAGTTAAAATTTGGGCAGACGAACTTACTTCCTTTAGGACATCATTTTCAATAACTAAGAATCAGACATTCAATAACTAAGAATCAGACAATAAGTCGTGGAAAATGTTTGGTACAGAACAACTTTTTGAAGAGGCATACTCCAAATATCAAGTATTAATCACTACGAGATTTTCTACGATGAAATCATGATAATGATTAGTATTGAGAATTAAGGGTTGAGGGACAAAAATCTGTCCAATTAAAACAAGCAAAATCTAGACTAGTTATCTAGGATTTGAACTAAAAGTTGATGAGAGCTCAATGTCTCGAACAAGACCTAGAGTTTCAAACAATCAAACTAAACAGTGGAAGACAAAATAGAAGTGAAAAGTATCCAAGACCAGAGAGAGAGAGAGAGAGGCACTTTTTCCAAGATCAGTATATCCTTCAACAGTTCAACTTCAGTAAGCAAGCAAGTATACATTTGATGTCACGAACTGATAACTTCAGTATGCAACCACTAATAATCAAGACCACTTGCTTCTTGCCCACTAAGACCTCAGTGGAGCTCGGTTCAAGCGGTAGAGGGAGCACCTGCAGATCTTCCAGGGCTGCCTAGGGCCCTCTTGTCCAGCAAGCTCCCAACACGTAAGGGCTCAGGCAGTTACGGCCAAAAGGATTGCCAGACACTGGTTGCCCCGTCCTACCCTTATTTTTGCTATGGAAAAACCACCACGAAGAGTCCAAATTGATGAACCGTTTAAGAACATCAAAACTTGTGGTCATGACCACTTATGCCTGAAGGTCAGCCTATGATCCTATCTAGCTAGCATAGACAGGTGTCATGTCAAATTGGCGAATCTTGAAGAAGTGGGTTGAAGGAACAACAAGCACATGCCATTGTTAATATCTACACAACAAACGTCAGTCTATGATCCTATATGGATATTCAGATGTCATGTCAATATGGTGACTCTTTAAGAAGTGGGTAAAAGCCAAAAGGAAACAACAAACACATGGCACTGCTAATGTACCAATGTGAAAGCAAATGGATACTAAAAACAATCAAATTAATCATCTAATTTTATTTGCCCACATTATCCTTGTCCATAGACCGATACTCGATAATACTACATGATTTCTTGCCATCATTAGGGCTGCTCAAAAAAACCGGTGAACCGTGAATCCGGTCCGGACCGGACCGAACCGATCCGTACCTTTTGGATTTTAACCGTGGATTAATGGTCCGGACACGGATTCATAAAATAAAAAACCGTGACTTTTGGATCGGACACGGATTTTGATTTTGAAACCGTGGATTAACCGATCCGGACCGTGAGATTTTTATTATATATAATTTTATCACTTTTATAATTATAGTTATATAGATATTGTTAATTTAGCAGACTTACGGTTTGGTTGTACTTTTGTAGGAGTTATAGTGTGACTATTGTTATCTCTATAAAATCTTGGGGGGTAAAGTATTATAAGTGCTACTATATATACTCTTTGTTTGTTAGTGAACTGAAAGTAACTATCTGCTATTGCCTTTGTGAGTGAACCAGAAGTAACTATCTGCTATCCTTTGTGGTAATATAAGTTTGTGCATTTGTTTATTCAGTTATATAACTATCTTCCTAATTGCCTTTGTTGTTTTTTATTGGGATTTCCAACTTTGAACTTTCTATTTAGTGCATTAGCTACTTGCTAGTGTTTAACTATCTTTGTTTGTTGTTTTTCCCAAATAAGTTGAAAATCCGCGGATTAATCCGGAACCGATCCGTCACTCGCGGTTCGGATTGGAACCGAACCGTGAGACTTTTGGATCGGACACGGATTGTATTTTCAAAAAACCGTGACTCGCGGATTAGGATTGGATTCATGCCAATCCGGACCGTGAGCACCCCTAGCCATCATAGTAAAAATTCACTCATAATTTCATTGCCTATGGTAGCATCGCCCGTTGTAATATACTATGCGTTGGCAATGCATCCGCTATGTTCTTTTACATGTTTTAAACACACTTAAGACGTGTAAGTCCCACGCCCAAGAAATTAAAAAATAACTGAACTAAGTGGTTCGCAGTATGTGTCCTCTTGGACAATCTTCGAGAAGTGTAGCACAAAGCATTAAAAGTTTATGAAATTGGCTCGGTCATCAAGGCTCAATACAGAACTTTATATTATTATCCTTGGTCACAAATTGCCTCGGCATTCATATTCCCATTCAACATGATTTTGATGTTGCGATTTGGTCTGCCATTTTTGCACCTAAAACACAACTGAAAGTACTGAAAATAAATAATTCTTGGTCACTTTAATATCCTCACAAAAGTTCTTCTAATAGCTGTGAATTATCAGATGTCCAAAACAGGAAACAACTTAGCACTTTGGTCAAACCACTTTCCAATGGGCCCTCGATACGAAGAGCAAGAAGATGCTATGCCGCAAACATGTGCACGCTACACTCAGAGCACTCCCTAGCCGAATGGATCAACATGTCTATACAGGGAACATATTGATCTTCTTCGTCTTTTGTGACTGCATATTGCCTTTTCTGATTCCACATTTGATGTTTACTCACTGTGCATATAAATAGGATAAAGATGTTTTTGTGCATCAAACTTCATGAGTGGCATTGTGAAACAAAATTAGTCATCTTTTGGTCAATGAAACAAAACGAATATCGTACCATATCCAGGTCCTTACTTTTTATGAAACAACACAAGAACCAATAAGATAGGAACTATAAGATCGTACCAATGGTCCAGATACTTCATCAGCTTTATCTTTCCCAAATAATAGCTCAACCAGTGCTACAGCAAACTCCATCGTAGTCCCAGCTCCACGACTTGTTACAACATTTCCATCTTGCTGGACCCTTGATTCAACTGTGATAGCAGAAGATGATAATTGCTCCATGAAAGATGGATAACATGTCGCCTGTCAAGGGCCAATGTGTTTTTGGTGAGTACAAAACTACAAATATCATTGTCATCAGGTTTTATTGACACCGAAAAAGGTTGCATCAACAATACTAAAAAAACCAAGTGCAACCACTTCTTACTTTCTTCCCCTTCAGCAAACCCCATGACCCAAGTGCCACAGCAGGAGCTGCACATACTGCAGCGTAGAAACGTCCATCTGCTGCCTGTTTATTCACCATGCTTTCCAAAATCTTGCAATCTCTGAGAACGGCAGCACCCGGAATTCCGCCCTTATTCCATAAAATCACCAAAAATTTCATTCAGTATAATGGTTTGTTAAACATCAGAAATCAATAATGAAGAACAATGTGAAAGTACACATTCCCTTCTCGATATGATTATAAGAATTATACGATATCCCAAAAGAAATACAGCCCGTCGCCCGGCAACAAAGTAATGCCATCATCAACCTTTACCTATGTTTTTTACTCAAATTTGGTTAAAAATAGGAGTAAAAACTTCAGTAGTAACAAACACTACCATAGACAAACTCAAGACATTTAAGGGTTTTGGAGTAAAACCAAGTTTGAGAGAGAGGGATAGAGTACAGGAAGAGAGATGAGATCAAAGATGGTATCAGCACAGTCAGAAATTAGAGCATCGGCAACAATCTTCACACCGTGACAAGCATCGACGGGAAGCTGATTCTCAACGGAAGCCACCGTAACGTCAGCACCACCCCGCCGCAGCACGTCGATGGTCATCACCGCCTCCATCGGCTCCGTCCCGTTCGCTATCGGCACCAAAACCTACCCCAAAAAAAATCAAAATCAGAAACAACAACGAAAATCAAAGTTCGCACCTCAATTATAAATCACAACGAGGAACTGATCGAGAAGAATTTTGTTCCAACCTTTCGAGCAGCGGAGGCCATGGCTGAAATGGATGAGGGCTTGGTGGTGGTGGTGCGAGAGGCGAAGAGTGAGATTGGGGTGGGTCGTAGCAGGCGAGTGAGAGTGAGGGTTTTAGTGGGAGGAGGAGAGACAGAGAGAAGAGTGAGGTGGCGCAAGGTTAATGCCATTGTTCATATCTTTATCTTTATTCCTCGTGGATGTCTCTGGAAACGTTACTGTTGAGGGGGGATTACCTATTCTAGCTCGGGAAAAAATTTTGGGTACCGAATTGGGTAACACGTGGCCAAGCAGTATCCGAACGTTGCATACGAACCCAGACTGAAACCCCTTCTCTCTCATGTTTTTTTTTTATAATCCAGATCGTCCAAAATCGAAATGAACAGCCCAAATTACACGCATAGGTACCACGTGGTACCTGCTCGGTACTGAAAATTGCTCCTAGCTTGGACTTCGAATTTTAATGTGTTTAAATTGGATGTAAACAAGTCGAGTCGGGTTCATTTTAAAGTGTTTAAAAATTCAGCTCATTCAAAACTTCAAAGCATTGCACCATTGGATGCAAATGAGTAAAGTTGAGTTCAATTTTGAAGTGACTAAAAATTCGGCTCATTCAAAACTTCAAAACTCGGGTTTGAGTTTAACTTAAATTATTAAGCTTAAGCTCGGCTCATTTAATATTGTGATTTTCGCTCGATTCATTTACTAAACAGTATTTTAAACGAGTCAAACCTTTGCAACTAACTAGAACTCGGTTTTTGCCTAGTAAGTTTTAAAACTCGAGCTAACCATCCACCTTAATTGGGGTATAAATTGGCCACTTTAGACCTTACAATTGAAGAAACAAAAGAATTTTTGACAAATTTATCATAGAAGTGGATGCCCACGAAACAACGAGGGGCGTACAGATTAAGGAGATGAAACTTTTTCCTTTGTTGGTTTGAAACAATAATTCTAGGGGGTGTTCTACTAACAAAAAATAGTTATTTCCAAAAACCAAGATAGGTCATTCACTCACAATACATCACATAGAAAATCGTAAAAAAAAAAAACCAATTTATTCTAAAAACACCCTTAGCGGAACACCCCCTAAGTCCTCACATAACAACTTTGAATAGAGGATAAGATTTGGGGCATTATCCGTCTCTTTTCTTCTCTCTTTTTCTTAGGGTGAATAAGTCCACCTCCATTGAGCTTGGATGAGCCGTGTACAATGCATCGGTGTCACCATTGGGCAGTGTATTGTTATGGAATTGGGACTGGTGGATTCATTTTGAGAATATGACGCTAGCGGAGGGGAGATGTTGTGAGATAGATATTCCTTCTTTCATCATGGTGGGTTATACGTGGAGGATAAGTGTGAGAGAGCCTGTGGATGGTGAAAATAAAGGAAATTTTTTAAGTTGTGGTGCCTGGAAAATGTACGGCGTTTAGAATTGAGGGGTAACATATTGTGGTGATGGTAGTGGTGGTCGGTGGGTATGTTATTGTGAAAGAACAAATAAAGGGCTCGTTGGCTAATTGATAAAATCAAGCAAACTAGGCCTTGATTGATTAGCAATCCAAGGGCACTATAATCATCTTATTAGACTAGACGTGCCATAGGGTGTTACTATAATTTACCAAGTAAGAGGATTGACATTATGAATTTCAATAGAATAGAGGGGGGTGTTAGTTTAATTTACCCCTTTTATTATCAACGTTTCTATCACGAGTTCTGTTATTAGAAAGAGGGGGCAGTGGTGTAGCCAGAAAATTGGGTCAGTGATGGCACAATTCATAAACGCCAATACTTTTATTGTGAAAAAAAATCTCTTCTTAAATAATCTAACATGTCTTAATTTTCATTTGAAATGAGTCTCGCTTGACTTACATTTTAAATTTTTATTTGAAATGAGTCTCACTTGATTTACATTTTATGGACAAATATGCCTCTTAGCCTATTTGGTTGTACTTCGTGGCTTCGCTTGACTTACATTTTATGGACAGATATGCCTCTTAGCCTATTTGGTTGTACTTCATGGCTTCCAAGGGGAGGTCTGGGCAGGGCCGGCCCAAGCCCTAGACCCAAGAGGCCTGGGCCTTGGACACTCTCCAAAACCCAAAATTGGGCACTCTCCAAAACCCAAAATTTAAGGGCACTCCAATAATTTTTTACATTAGACTTGAGTAGTAGTCTTTCTTTCAACCCAATATAAACAATAGAGAAGGCCCAAAAAGTTTTTACTTAAAGGAGACACACTTAATAGTGCACAATGTATTGGCCCATCACAAGCCCATCTCCCGTAATTAAATTTTTATGGCCTGTTCCTTCATTGCCTTTTATATTCCTCCGCTAACCCCTTCTTTTCTTCCTTCCCCGATATGGGACTTAGATCACAGAGGAGGAGATCCAAAAAGCCTTACAAAACCAATAAAAAAAAAAATACTTCCAGTCAAGAGAGAGATGATTGGAAGGTCTGTTTTTTACTGTATGTTTTTCCACGGTTCTTCAATATGTAAGTTAAGAAGTTAGAGACAGATTCTTGGAAACATTTGTGGAAGCTTAAGAACACAAAAAACCTTGTATATATCTATGACCGTCTTCTGAATTTTCTGTGGCCTGGAGTTGTTACTTGTTAGTTCTCTCCTTGTATTTTTTTGGTTCTCTTTGGTACCTTTCTTTTCCCTTCAATCCAATGCTATGATAAACATTTTTTTTCACAACAAAATAAGCTCATCAATCTCAGATTCTCTCACATCTCTTGCACATTGATTCACTATGCATAACCATTCAAACATTGGTAAACCGTAGTGTCCTATATTTCCGAAGTACCAAAAAAAAAAAAAAAAACGAAGTGTCTTACCCGCCACCATTGAGGAGGAAAACAAAAATAAAACCTCATGGTCATTTACTCATTCGACGTGTTTTACTTGATTTCAATACTATCTAACTAAACTACAATAAACCATACCAAATGTACTACAATTATTGCTATAAAAAAAATTGTTTAACTCTTAAGGGCACATTTTTTATATTAGGCCTAGGGCACCCAAAATCTTTGGGCCGGCCCTGGGTCTGGGGATTCGAGTCAATGGAGATATGGGGTTCGTAAACATGTAGTTTCGAAGCAAAATTTAGAGAATTGAGACTTGTTTGTGAGTAATTAGTTATCCAGTGACTTTGGGGAATCGCAATGTGATGCCCAAACTCCATTTTCCATCATTTTTTTTGTGGACCTTCATCACATATTCAGGTAAAACTCATACATTTAATTTTGAATCCCACATAAATATGTGCAGGAGAATTAAATTATAACACAAAAAATGACGCCTCAAGAGCACTAATTAGTTTTTTGTACATAAGGAAAAAAGTGATGTACCAATTTATATTTTTCTACAAAAATAAAAAAAATATAAAATATAAAATAAAAAAATAAAAAATAAAAAATAAAATCCTTCCAAAAATTCAGCGTGGGCACGGGCCCACACTGGTCCACATGTGTCTCCGCCGCCGGGGGTGGGTGGGAAGGTCATTCAGGTTTACATAGAATTCTTTGACGAATTGTATTATTTTCTAAATTTTTTCACCGTTATATCATTCAATCAGGCATAGTATCATTATCCAATCACAGCGTTCACAATAATTTAATAATTTAGTACGCTTAAAAGGGAAGAATATTGTTTACGCCTTACAACTATATTGAAATTCTATAGTTTCAAATATATATATGTATATATATATTTTTGGTACTTCGGAAATTTATAGTTTCAAATATTTAATGCAACTACATAAGAACTATACTCAAAATAGTTTTGTAGGCAAGCTAGGAGAAATTTTCTAGTGCCGAACGGGTACCAAGTGACAGTATCCGACTCACATCTTGGCCTTACAAATATGTGTTGGACCATAGATTGCTGAAATGGACAATTGTAATGAGGTGTTACAGGAACCACGTCAAACACCACGCGATACCCGCTTTGCATTGAAAAATTTCTCGTTGGCTTAGCAGTAGTTACGCTCTTGACATAAGAACCAATGTTTGCTTGCCCTTGTAATAAGTTACACCAACCATAAAGCGAAACGTTAACCGAAATTTGTAATATGGTTTCTGTATATAAATTTTACGTATGTTTAGTTTGGTTCTTCGCTTCCATTATCATTGTCAATGATCCTTGATTGCAAATGAATTTTTCGGAGCCCATCAGACAACACGGAAGATGGTTCCTAATGGTGGCGGCAGTGGCCGGGGGACGGATGTGAGGTTGTAATCAGTGGCGGAGCCACTACAAGACCAGTGTATTAGAAAAATGTATTAGAAATTATTGAAAAATGTATTAGAAATTTCACCGGTACATCATATTATTTTTACAAAAGATTAATTATTGCTCTTGGGGCACAACTATGTGGTGTTATAACGTCATTGTCCTATGCATATTGATGTGGGACTTGAGACTAATATATGAGTTTTACCTAACTATGAGATGATAAAGGCCGAAAAAAAAGGGGCCATGGAGAAGGATTTTAGGGCACCACGCGGAGATACCCCTGAACCATCGAATAACTAATTACTACAAACAAACTTCAATTCACAGAATTTTTGCCTCAAAACTACTCGTATTAGGTTTTTATAGATTCATAATCACTATATTACCATAGAATGCAAGTCTTTTTTTCCTTGCGATATACATCAACAAGAGTTAGTGAAAAAATTAGTGTGTTAACAACTAAAAGAGAGTTGGAAATCTCTCAATAACTCGATTAAAGTGCCATAGATTTATCAAAATGAGTCTTTTTTTTCAAATGAAAAAATCAAGGCACATTAGATTCTTAAAATGAGTAATTTTT
>CM029273.1:5953310-6017734 GCA_016920895.1 Vaccinium myrtillus | reverse complement strand
TGTTTTGAAATAATTCCATGTTTATATTCATAAGGCTATGGTGAGAATTGGTCAAATTGTAAGATTTGCTTTTGCTCTGTATTTCTGTCTTGGTTCTGCATTTTATTGTTCTTAAATTCTGAATTATGAAGTGTTTAAATAAAAAGAAATAAGGTTTCATGCATGATTGTGTATAAGGTAAGTTGATAGTATTTGACTTGCCCACTAAAGCTAATTCTTTACTCTTTAGTATCTGAATGAATTTGAACCCTAAGGATACCATGTCCCTTCTTGGTACCTGATACTACAGTGTCATTTGTGGGTCGATTTGTTTTGTCTTCATTCTGGGCCACCTCCATCCAACCTGACTACTTCAGGTTGGGAAAGTACTAAGTCTTTGGGTATAAAAACCATTGTGGTTTATTTTTCGTCTTTATTCACAAAACTTTAAGTTTGACTAATAATTTTATACTTTTTAGATTTCTCTCGTAGAGAGGAGCCAAGAAACCACAACAAATCGACCGAAAACTAACAAATGCAAAAAAAAATTGAATAAGGACAAAACCAAAAAAACCAAAAAACCAGTTTTTTCAATTCACCCAAAGGAGGCCTAATCTAATCTCCGTCAGTCAGACTGTTGAAACAAAAGATATCAATATGGTAATTCGAAACCAGAGATTGCAGTGTTTCCCCGGAGGTCAATTGAAGACGAGGGATTCAGGAGGGGGATGAGTTTCAGGCTGGGAAGTGACGGAGGACTTGAGGTTTCCGACTAGTCGAGTGTTGAGCTGTGGGGGAGGAGGGGTAGTGAAGGAGATAGGGGAGGGATGAAAGAGAGAAGAGTGTGCAGTGCTTCTTTGCTTTTGCGCCCTCTTCCTTAGTGTTCTCATCCCCTCCAAGGTCTCTTCTATCTTGCTGCTTGACTTGCTGAGAGAACGACGGAGACATTTGAACTGTTGAGTATCTTTTGTCTTTTGGGTTTCATTCAGCTTTGGTAGTGAGGGTGGTGGTGAGGGAGGTAGTAATTGTGGCTTTGATAATATGTGGGACAGCGGTAGTGTGTGAACTAAAGGTGTCTAAGTCGGTTTTGAATTTTCTCAAAACCATAACCAAATCACTAAACTAGACAAATTAAACTAAGAAAAATAAATGGGTGGAATTGACCAGTTTAGCTCAGGTGCATTAGTTGAGTTGTTTGTCTCCTTATTAGTTACGTAGTTCCTAGTTTGGACCAGATAGGCTTGACTGACCAAGAACAATGTATCCTAAAATACGTAGGTCAATGACTCCAGTTCTAAATATCATCACTATTTACTTCGTTGTTCGTTGTTATTCTTTCTTTTGTTCTACAGATTTTAACTTGATTCGTATCTAATTTATGGTTTTAATGTTTTTGACATAGGTGTGAGTAAGGGAACACCAGATTTGCATTTTTTTCAATAGTTGGTGTTAAATAGTATTTTTAGTAGAATCTCTATGGGATAATCTTATTCTTCTTTTTTTCGGCCTATGGGATAATCTGTTTAGAGCAAAAAGATGAGCACTTCTTCTAGACAGCTTTAGGGCTTTTTCTTGAGAACATTCTGAAAACTCCTGTTTATGAAATAAGGAAATCGATGTTATCAAGTTACCTCCTTCGTGGTTCTTGATGTGAGTCTTTTTTGTTAACTAGTATTGTATGGGAGATATTCTATTTCTATGCAGTTTGACTCTGAGTGGCTGCGTGCATGATGATTTTCCATTTGGTGCTTTCTTCTGATTGTGGCAGGGGAGCCTTTCATCAACGGGCAGGCCGTACCTTATGACCCTAAGTACCATCAGGAATGGGTGAGAAACAACATCAATGCAAACAAAAGACACGACAGACCTCGCAAATTTGAAAGGCCAAGGAATTTTGATAGGAGGCCGAATCGAGATTTCCAGATGAATAACCATGATGTGCAAATCCTTCTGGATCCAACCTGAGTGGTGCGCCAGCCTACATGCCAAGTCCACCCAATATTGCAGGCCCCCCGCCTCATAATATGGGAGGTCAGCCCAATATCCCAGGGATGCCGCAAAACAACATGGGAGGAGGGATGCCGCAAAACAACATGGGTGGAGGGATGCCGCAAAACAACATGGGAGGGGGGCCCCCACAGCACATGGGAGGAGGCCAGCCACAGTACAACGCAGGAGGAGGTATGCCACAGAACAACATGGGAGGCAATCCGCAGTACAACATGGGACGAATGCCTCAAAATAACATGGGAAGGCCACCGAACAACTGGGGGGGTGGTATGCCACCCAACATGGGAGGGGAAGCGCGCAATAGTGCTCCAAATTTCCAATATGGACCTAACAATGGAGGCATGCCTTACCAAAACAGGGAAATGCCTGGTCCTGGACAAAACAGAGAGTACCAGCCTAATAACTTTGTCCCAAACTCGGGTGGTGGAAACCCTTACCAGGCTCTAGACATGCCCGGAAGAGACATGCCCCCACCACCAAATTATCAGTAGGTCTGTTTTAGATACACAAGGATGGTTTTAGGTCTTGCGGTTTATGCTACATGTCTTTTTTTTTTTGGCTTTTCTTTTATTTTATTTTTATTGATTTTTCTCAATTTTTCAGCTAAGGGTCGTGCTTTGGGTCGCTGGGTTTGTATTATGGGCTGATCTGTGAGTGGTAAGCATTCAAAAATTGTCAATCGGTTGAGTATTCATATTGACTGCTGTTTATAAAAAAAAGAAGAAAAAAGAACCATAAATATTCATCCTCACTATAGTGAGTTTTTGTGCATATGCAAATGAGAAATCGTTTGTTCTTAGGTTATTCACCTGAATGTAGTTTGCCAAATGTGCGCCGCCTCTTTGTAAACTGTCACACACTTTGATTATTGCAATGAATTTCTTAACTCTTTCCTCAAAAAATAAGAATGGAATTCCATCACGACATTGAGTCAAGCTCTCACACATATATACTATTTGTCATCGAGATCCAAAAGAAATTCACTCTCCTTTTGGAACTTTAAGAATATGATATGCCTTAAAATGGGACGAAAAAATGAAGAAAATAGGAGGGAGAATTTTACTACTATGCACAATATTTGTATTATATACTTTCCCTAATTTTGCTTTCCTAAGAGTAGCTCCTGCCCTTACCCTTTTTTTAAACCAAATTCAAAATTTGAGTAAATTCTCCCAAAATCCAACTCTAGCTTTTGAATCAAAAACCATATCAAATTGAGTTTTACCCTCTCTTTTTTTCCAAATCAAGGGAGAACCAAAACCAAAACAAAATGTGCGATGGCTAATTTTTGGTGGTTGGCGGTGATGGAAGCTAGTGGTGGTGGTAAATCTGGGTCGATAGTGGCAGAGGAAGCGTGGTGGATTTCTTGTTATAAAGGTAAGGCTTATGGTTCCAAAAGTATGACCTTACCAATGGTATTGCTTGCATGAATCTGTTATTTCAAACATGAGTTTATCATGAAAATTCTGCTTTGCAAACAAAATGAATGTAGTACGGCCTATTACCGCTGCTGCACGGCAGTGGTATTTTATTATAAAAAAAAAGAAAGAAGAAATAAAACGTTTTCTTAGAATGGGTCAACACCCAGATTTAGTAATTTGTCTTTTTAGTATTTTATGTATCTTGTTCCATTTGTTGTTTACACAAATGATTTTCTTTTTTTCTTTTTTTTTAAATAGAGGAGAAAGAATTTTGTTTATCTCCCCTCTACAGTGTCCTCAATTTATCTAAACTTAGTTGTTCATTTATTTATTTTTAATCTCTTAATCATTGCTAATTAAGCAATAAAAATTTTCTAAAAATCCCACAAGCATTGAGTAAAGACCAATTTTAAATTGGGCGAGCGGGGTGCCTTAAAAACCTTCCCCACTCGTAACCTGGCTCCCGAACCCAAAATTTTCTATTTATTGCAGGCCAAATCTTTTCCAAAAATTGTCGGCACGAGAGTCACTATTTTCTAAATTATTTTTTAAAGGTTTCTCGGGGAATAAATCATTTTTCAAAAATAAAAACCCGGTGGCGACTCTGAAATTGTTTTCCGAAAATCATTTTCCAACAAAACCAAATATTTTTCGCGTGGCACCGTCCACAGTGGTGATGGTGGTCGACCTGGTATTGTTGGTGGTGGTGGTCAACAGCTGCTGTTGGAACATGCACTGGTGGTTGAGGGCGGCAATAGAGGTGGGGTGACGATGTGAAGGAGAAGAATGTGGGGGGGAAAAAAATATTTTTGAATTTTTTTAATAAAGAAAATCTGAGTAAACATATGTTTGTGAAAGAGTGCACCATACCCAATCACGCTTTTACTCAAATTTGGGGGAAAAGAAAAGTTTATAGCCGGAGATGTTTTTTTTTTTTTTTTGAAAATGTCATCATATCATTTATAAAGCCATCCGGCTCCGGCACCGATTACATCGAAAGACAGGAATGAAGCCAAAACTACTAACAAATGAAATGAGCACGGCAAAAGGCTAACAGGGCCACCGGCTCTCGGACACACCTGTCAAGACAGACCCGACACCTAAGGGACGGGGATGATGAATCCTATCAAATGATAGTGGTAGAGAATTCCAAACAAATTCCCAGCTCAAACCATAACACAATAACACGCAGATGTAATCAACAACTAAAAGCTACTATAGCCGGAGATGTAATCAACCAATAAAAGAGAAATTCATTTTTCTTTTCTTTCATTTGGATAAGTTCCAAAACAAACCCTAGAAATAGGTGGGTGTGCGGAAATTACACCTATTAGTACTCCCTCTGTCCCAATTCATGTGCTCACTACAAATATTCGTGCCACTTTTAATTGTTCATAACTTTTTATTTGTAATGTTTTTAAAGTTTTTGAAAAATTTGTCTTACAGAACTAATTGAGATCAATCAAATAAAATCTATATTGTATATAAAATACATTATAGATTGAAAACTATAAGGCCTCGTTTGATTCATGAACTAAAATTGGTAGGATTGATAATCCTGGGACTAATAGTCCGGGACTATTTGTCGTGGGACTAATTTAGTCCTGAATCTCATACAATCCCATGGTTGATTCTTGCAGGATTAACATCGGGATATCCCATGTTTTGGTCAATCCCATGTTTTGACCAATCCCATGTTTGGTTCCCTAAACTAAATTTCAGAATTAACATCAAGATTCTCTCTTACTCTCAAACCAATTCCAACCAAATAAATTTTTCAAAATCAAATTCAAGTTGTTGAATAATTTTTCAACATCAGGATTATCTTTCGAATAATTTTGGACGGCAAGCTGTTGACACTTAACATCACAGTAAACCAAATTTCTGAAGAACCCCAAAAACGATCCACAAAAACGAAATGTTCATCACCGGAAACATGAGCAAAACAAAAAGTCAAATAATCACAGTAAATTCTCAAAACCCGGTCAAATTTTCCCTAAATCATAAGAACTTCTTCAAGCAGTTCAAGTTCAAATAAAAAAGAGGAGAACTTCAAAATCTATATCGATTAGTCTGAGAATACAGAGGGCTGAGATTAGTATGAGAATTTACACTAGGGCCGCAAATCCAGCACCCGCACATACACATAATACAACAAGGTATTGGGTTACAAATCGATTACAGTGAAATCGAATACAACAAATACAAATCTATTTAGAGAGAGAGGAGGAGGACAGACCACAACCGTCGCCATTTCCCACGTATGGATCGAGAGAGACAGGGGCTGAGTCAGTGAGAAAGAGACAGACGACCCCCACCGTCGCCACGATTCAGCATCCTCAACTAAAAAACAAGAGAGAGAGAGAGAGAGAGAGAGAGAGAGAGAGAGATGATGATGATGATGATGATGAAGTACCAGCTTATCTCCGAGGAAATCGATCCACAACTCTGGCTGACAAGGATGCAAGAAGAAGACGAACTCGATTTGCAGCGGAATGAATAACGAGGAAGAAGATATTTTTGGGGCAAAATCATTTCGATGGCAATTTTGTAATATCTGGCCGACAAGGACGCAAGAAGTTTTAGTCCGGGATAATTAGTCCCACCCCCATTGGGATTACACAATACCCCCCATACAAGGATAATTTCTGTCATGGGACTAGTAATCTCAGGCGCTTTTGCGGGAACCAAACAAGGGATTAAGTGGGATTGAACATATTTAATCCTATCCTAGACGCCCAATACCCGAATCAAACGAGTTCAGAGTTTTAAAAAGGAACATATAACTGTAGCGAGCAAACAAATTGGGACGAGGGAGTAACATTTTCAGCACAGTAGGCCGAGAGCATTTGGGTGGGGATCAAAATGAAATATATAGTATCTTGAAGGGTCCTTCAGGAAATTTCTTACGCTATATCTTCTATATATTTCCAAAACCCTTCTCAATCCACATTTCTCACTCTCTCTAGGGTTTTACAGATCAATCGAAAATGGCGACTACTCGTCTCTTCACTCGCTCTCTCCTCACCACAAAACAAACCCTCTCATCCCTCCTCTCTCGATCCTACACCTCCGCCGCCGTTCCTCTCTCTACCCCTCCTTCCTCCCTCTCTCTCCTCCGCCTCCGCCCCCTCGTCGCCGCCAACTTCCACCGCCTCTCTCCTGCGACGACCACCTTACGCGGCTACTCCACTCGAAGAACCTCGTCGTCTCTCAACGATCCCAGCCCTAACTGGTCCAACCGCCCTCCCAAGGAGACGATACTGCTCGACGGTTGCGATTTCGAGCACTGGCTCGTTGTGATGGAGAAACCGGAGGGTGACCTCACTAGGGATGATATTATTGATTCTTACATCAAAACCCTAGCTCAGGTCGTTAAGAGGTTTGTGTTTCTCTCTCTCTCTCTCTCTAGTTTTTTTGTGTGGGAGTAGTTTTTTAAATTGATTAAATGGTTTGATATGCCGCTTGTTTGTTCAGTTCATTTTTGCAGAAAGAACGAAAGTCAGTTCATTTTTGCAGAAAGAATGAAAAAATATACTTAATTTTTTTTTAGCATCTCCAGCCCTTAAATTTTTACCCAAATTTGAGTAAAAGCTTTCATTTGGTAGGAGGCCCCCCAATGTCCTATGTCCTAGTTCAAATCTAAGCATAAATTTGAGTAAAGCTTCGTTAATGGCATCGTTGTAGATATAAGACGGAGAAAATGCTCTTAAGAAAATTGAGTAAGGATTTGAGTCTCTTGATTTGGTTAAAGAGTTGAGCAAAACTCAATTTGATGTGTTTGAGTCAAGGCTAGAGTGAGATTGAGGGATTTTACTCAGATTTTGGTTCTGGAGATGATTATACCCTGTTTTTGTTTCACAGAAAGGATGGAAAAAGATAGAAAAGCTAACTTGAGTGTTCAATTGCCAAGAAAGTTATACTCTCCAAATTTACTATTGAGCTTTTGTTGATTCATGTATTCTGACTGGAGTACTCTCCATTTTCCATCTGTGATATTATAATGACTTTGCATTTTCTATGAGTGATCCTTTTCTTTCCTTTAATTGTTTTGTGGGGATTATATGGTGCTCTTTATTCATATTATATTATACAGCGAAGATGAAGCAAGGATGAAAATCTATTCAGTCTCGACGAGACACTATTTTGCATTTGGAGCCCTTGTATCTGAAGAGCTTTCATTGAAACTCAAAGGTTCTTGCTGATGCATTTCATCCTTTGATTTCCCGGAATATCTGTTATGTGAGTTCTAATCATGGTTTCTAAAATATTATGCAGAGTTGACTAATGTCCGATGGGTGCTTCCTGATTCTTACTTGGATGTTAGGAATAAAGATTATGGAGGTACGTGAGAGCTTATTCCGTTTTGGTACATTTTTTAAAATTCTCTATGTTGAAGTATACTTTATTGGAATGTCCTGAGACTGCTTTAATGCAAATTCTTTTCTGGGGTCAATATGTCATGAAATTATACCTGTAGAGGAAAATTTTTGTATGTTGAAGATTAACTTCTTCCGTGTTTCGATGAATCCAGTTAATCCTTATGTGCCAGTTTTGTGAATAAAGTAGGCTGTATTTAACGTGAAGTATCCAGTATTCGTACAATACCATTGCATGTTTTGAAATAATCCCATCTTGCATGGTTATATTCATAAGGCTCTGGTGAGAATTGGTCAAATCGTTAGATTTGCTTTTGCTCTGTAGTTCTGTCTTGGTTCTGCATTTTATTGTTCTTAAATTCTGTATTGATGAGTTGTTTTAATAAAAAGAAATAAGGTTTCATGCATGGTTGTGTATAAGGTAACTTAAGAGTAGTTGGCTTACCCACTGAAGCTAATTCTTTACTCTTTAGTAACTGAATGAATTTGAACCTTAAGGATACCATGTTCCTTCCTGGTACCTTGTACTACAGAATCATTTACGGGTCCATTCGTTTTGTATTCATTGCGGGCCGCCTCCATTCAACCGGACTACTTCAGATTGGGAATGTATTGATCTAATACCAGCCAGTTGGACTATTGGAAACCAAATATATCAATATTGTAGTTCGAAACCAGAGATTGCAGTGTTCCTCTAAAGAAGGTCAATTGAAGAGGAGGGATTCAGGTGGGGGATGAGTTTCATGGGTGAGGGAGGAGTAGTAGGAGTGGAGGAGGGGAAGTGAGGGAGGACTTGGGGTTTCTGACTCATCAAGATCTGAGCTGTGGGGGAGGGGGGTATTGAAGGAGAGAGTAGAGGGATGAAAGAGAGAGAAGAGTGCGCATTGTTTCTTTGTTTTGCGCGCTCTTCCTTCGTGTTGTCATCCCCTCCAAGGTCTCCTCTATCTTGATGCTTGACCTGCTGAGAAGACGAGTGTTGGGGACATTTGATATGTAGAGTATGTTTTGTCTTTTGGGGAAGGAAAATAAATGGGTGGAATTGACTAGTTCTGCTCAGGTGCATTAATTTGATTTGTTTGTATCCTTAGTAGCTAGTTCCTAGTTTGGACCAGATAGGCTCGGCCGACCAGAATAATGTATCCTAAAATACCTAGGTCAATGACTGCATTTCTAAATATCTTCTCTTTTTTACTTAGCTGTTTGTTGTTATTCTTTTCTTATGTTTTATGTCCTTTAACTTGATTCATATCTATCATTTATTAATGTTTTTGACATAGGTGCGAGTAAGGGGACACTGGATTTGCATTTTTCAATTGTTAGTGTTAAATATTTTGTAGAATCTCTATGGGATAATCTTTTTTTTTAGGTCTATGGGATAATCTGTTTAGAGCAAAAGATTAGCACTTTTTCTTGACAGCTTTAGGGCATTTTCTTGGGAACATTCTGAAAACTCCTATTTATGAAATAAGGAAATCTATGTTACCTCCTTGATGTGAATCTTTTTTGTTAAACTATCATTTTGTGGGAATATTCTATTTCTATGTAATTTGACTCTTAGTGGCTGCATGCATGATGATTTTCTGTTTGGTGCTTTCTTCTGATTGTGGCAGGGGAGCCTTTCATCAATGGGCAGGCCGTACCTTATGATCCTAAGTACCATGAGGAATGGGTGAGAAACAACGCCAAGGCAAACGATAGAAATAGACGCAATGACAGACCTCGCAACTTTGACAAATCAAGGAATTTTGATAGGAGGAGAGAAATATGCAAATGAATAACCGTGATGTGCAGAATCCTCCTGGATCCAACCCGAGTGGTGCGCCCCCACCTGGTCATATGGGAGGCCAGCCCAATATAGGAGGGATGCCACCAAACAACATGGGCGGTCAGTCCAATATGGGGGGGATGCCGCAGAACAACATGGGAGGAGGGATGCCACAAAACAACATGGGAGGGGGGCCGCCACAGTACAATATGGGAGGGGGGCCGTCACAGTACAACACGGGAGGGGGCCAGCCTCAGAACAACATGGGAGGCAATCCGCAGTACAACACGGGAGGGGGCCAGCCTCAGAACAACATGGGAGGCAATCCGCAGTACAACACGGGAGGAGGTATGCCACAGAACAACATGGGAGGCAATCCGCAGTACAACACGGGACGAATGCCACAGAACAACATGGGAGGTGGTATGCCACCCAACAACATGGGAGGAGCACGCGATACTGCTTCAAATTTTCAATATGGGCCTAACAATGGAGGCATGCCTTACCAAAACAGGGAAATGCCTGGTCTGGACAAAAGAGAGAGTACCCGCATGATAACTTTGTTCCAAACTCGGGTGGTGAAAACCCTTACCAGACTCGAGACATGCCCGGAAGAGACATGCCCCCACCACCAAATTATCAGTAGGCCTGTTGTAGATACACAAGGACGGGTTTTGCCTCTTGCAGTTTATCTTACATGTCTTTTTTTCCCGTGCTTTTATCCTACAGACTTTAGTTTTGAAGTCGCGCAAAATAACTTGTGAATGCTGCCTAGGGTTCTATGTTGACTTATGAACTGATTGGATGTGGTATTGAGTCCAATTTCTATGACCAGTTATGCCATTACTATCTCTTCACCATTTCCCTTTTTTGTTAATAGCATTTTTTGTTGTAGCTTCATTCGTCTAGTCTCAGCTTATGATTCAAATGCCTACTAAATATCATGAAGTGACTTAATTTTAGCAGTTTCCAACTGCTATGCTTTTGTTCTCCTTGTTGGAACTGCACTGTTCATGTTCATCATTTGCCCTTATCTCTACAAAAGATCTTCCAAGCCAGTTTAGGGTTATGCCTATTCTACCTTTCAGTGCTCCATTGACATGATAGTGTCAGGGACAAAATCCATGATCTGCCAAAATGTACCATGATCTACCAATTTTAGTAGGAAAACTTGGGTTAATGCTGTAGGTACTTCAACTTCTGTTTGGGCTCGCTTGAATATCGTACTTGCATAACATAAACAATTGAACTTGAATTTCAAGTAGTAGAGAAATCTTGGCCTACCATTTTGTTCAGGAAAAGGTAAAACCATCCCCACCCAGGTGCGCGCGTGCCAAGAAGACAAGATCATCCACAAGTGCCCTTTTGCTCACTTATTCCCATGCGAAGGGTAGAGAACTGTCGAACTCGCTCAAACTTCTGGGAAAAACTTCTTCCTGCCACCACACAAAGTTGAACCCCGTAGATGATTTGCCTGATTTTTCTGCTTTTTGTTGCACCAAACAGTTCCATCAAAATTTCTCTCTACACTCCCGGTAAGACAAAGCACACAAAATGGTAAGAGACCAAAACTAAGACCAACAAAATAACCCACGTAATGCTAATGCACCATTTGGTTGCAGAAACGACCTAGCAAAACAATTAACGAGTTTGGAACCTTGCAATAAGTCAAGATAAATGGCTGTTGTAAGTTCAAAAGAGGGCTGTTGCAAGTTCAAAAGAGCTTTTCATTTTGTCAAGATTTTCCTCATCCCGGTCATACAAAAGGGCTACCATTAGAAGGAGAAGAGCTACACTAATACGAGAATCATTCACTCTCTGAGTAAAGAGGGAGTGCAGTTGGCCACCTTTACCTAGCAACATATTCTACTCTTTTGGCCTTGGCAGCTCGGATCTGATCTGCAAGTGAGACTTGTCTTCGTATTTGTTCCTTCTTTATGAACTCCAAATCGATTTTCTCCCAAGCCTGTTGATCTTCACTGCTGATTTGACCATTCGTTGATGTCTTCCTCTTATGAAGCTACAGACACACAGACAACAAATAAGTCTAAATTAACATAGGTTAAACCTGAGAAATTTTAAACTAGCACGCATTCGGTATTTAAGTGACACTTCACCGCTCAGTGCCCAAATGACAAAGTCCCTGCCATCAAAATACGGTCTTGCCAAAGGTTATAAGCAATTTAACCATGGGGAAGGAATGAGGATATGTTGAAGAAGCAATCTCGAAAACTATTAAAGAATCTCACACCATCAGCCTGTTTAGCATCTGCCCATGCGTTGAACCAACGTTTTGGCATTGCATATTTAGCCCAGAGAAGCAAAAACCTAATCTATAAACTAGAAGAAGAAGAAGAAGGAAAAGAAAAAAAAAAAAAAAAACCAATCTATAGGGTTACTGCAACTATTATGTTCATGTCTGACGTTACAGAGGAATCTCACCTTAGTCAACCTCTCCTCGAGTTCCAGCCCTTGAGCAATGGCTAACTCCTCTCTCTCTTCCTTTGATTTTCTGTTATTCTCACGCCTCCTTTTTCCCCTTGGTTTTGCTTTCTGTTCCTTCTCTTTTCTCTTCTGAGCAAGCCTTGCCATCCTTTTTTCTTTAGCCATTTCCTTTGCCTTAGCTTGGTCTGCAGCCAACTGACGCTGTTCGATAGCTATTTCTTCTTTCATCTTATCATAGCTATCCCAATGTAGTTCTCTTTGCCCACTCCCACCTCTTTTAGCAGCTTCTGCTATACTTTCAGCCCACGATGACAAGAACTTTGCCCTTGACCTTTTCCATTCCAATCGCTTTCCCCATACCCGTTTGAGTGAAGAGCTCATTTTCGCCTTGGACTGGTCACTGCAAAAGAAAACCAATTTCCAATTCGCTATTTGGGAAAACTTTGCGTTGCATGTTAGTGTTGACTTTGGCAAGTGAAGTAATCTGTGCTACACTCAACAAGACCCACTGATACTTTCTAACCGATTTGATCTGCCTTTCCAAAATTACTGGTACACTTGTCTTTCCAGACTTTCGGCGTTTCCAATACATTTTACATGCATACTCAAAGCCTTCGAGAGTTTCCTGATTGCTGCTTCTCAGTTCTTTTTTCAATCTTTTCAAAACTCTGAACTAACATGAAGTCTGAAGCCACTTGGTAAAGTCGACCTCTTGTGACCTGTGGTACCATTTGGTCCATTTCGATGATTGTGTTCCCCCTTTTTTTTAATTAAATATAATTGAGAGTTGCAGATTCATGTTTCTTATTATGACCAATTGAGGATTGAAAAGTGTACCTGAGAACGTGGCTGACGGTCATCTTCTTTCTAATCTGAATAACGGAGAAAAAACGGATTAGAGATAACGAAACTGCAATGAGATGCCAAATTATCAAATACGGACGGTCTAAGAAGTGATTAGGACAATGCAATTCGTTTTGTTTCTCAATTGGCAGGAACACTATAATAATTCTAGGATTGCAAAGACTTCAGAGAAACTTAATGTATCCATGAAAAAGGATGAAGTACCGGAACCTGTGAATACAATATGATACAAATATAGCCACCTTTGCCTGCTTTCTGAACTGTACCCCGATAACTAATAACCCCAGGCCAGAAACAAAACAAAATGAACGGGTTCTTACATGACTTCACCTTGGGATCCTTAAGGGCTGCTTTTGTTTTCCGGCTGATCAGTTCAAGAGTCTCTGTGAATATAACGGGAATTCAAAATTGGAACCACATTGTGGTATTCTGTTTTTAGGATAAAAACTCAAACAAAAGAGAATTACCTGGGCTATGCTTTCTGCCCTTATTCCATGGCACTTTTCCTTTGTTAGCCAGTGCTATCTTTCTTCGTCTCTGTTGCTCCCTCTCATTTTTATCCATAAGAATTTCCGAAGAACTATACAATTGAATCTTGTGGGTGAAAGTATTTTCCTCAGATGCATCAGTACTAAGTTTTTGCTCCAAACAATCCCCAAGATCAGAAGTCTCTACTGCATCAACAATACTCAAAGCTCGAGAAGCATGGATTCTGGTAAAGGGACTAACGAGACCAATTGATGGAGATTTATTCTTCGTGAGAGATACTCGACAACTTGACTGCTTTGTGCTTGCTTGAAATTGAGTGCAGTACACCATATAATACAACAGTGGTGACAAATGGGTGTCGGGCAATCGATTGGGCAGGGAAGGCACAGCCATTCTCCTGGTAGAACTCAAACATGTTAACTACTACTCACAATCTTTTCTATTGAGAGAGTGAAATGTGTGAATCAACTCCATAGTGACTCTAAGGCAAGTGTGTTTCTAGAAAGGCATAAAAAACCAAGACACTAAGGATTTCGGTTTTGGAATTGCAAAATCAAGAGAGACTGGGGCTTTGGCAATAGAAGTGTACAAAAAGTATAGGAAAAAATGCTCCTAAAAATCCATTTGACAATCAGAATTTATAAGATGAGAGCTATCGCCTGAACAAAACTCTACAACGCTAATTTATAGAGGCCTCGCTCTATCTTTAGGGCATGTTGTTACCAGATTTCAGTTTCGTTCCTCGTACAAACCATGTTCCAAATTGAATTTTCCATTGGCTGGACAAAGTTATTTATAATGTTATCTTTTTCTAGTGAAAAAAATACTACCATAATGGCAAAGAAATTTTGAAACTTGATTAGGACAGTCGCGGGGCTGAAATGCTGCTCGGTCCGTCCTTGGATTACCATGAAACTTGGGATTCAGATAAAACCCAAATCCCGAAATTAACACTAATCTTTGTCTATGTACAAACAACCAACATGTATACATCTACCGGATAGAGTGATAGAGTGAGAGAGCGCTTACAGAAGTGAGAATGGCATTTCGGAGAAGATGAAACCGGGGAAATTGCTGGGTTTTTTGAGATTTGGGAGTGAGAGATTTTTCTTTGGAAAGCGGAAGAACAGACCTTTTTCATGAACCAGACGTTGGTGATGTACTTGGGACTCTGGGAGTCGCGGGGAGGGGGGGGTGGGCGGCCGGTCCAAATTGGACCGATTCTCTAAAAATCCTGTAACCGAACTATTTTGAACACTTCTAAAAAAATACGAACCGAAACTTAACCAATATACTTATAAAACCTGTTCAGAACTAAACCGCTAGACCGGACTGATTTTGGCCCGGTTCCGGTTCTACCTTCTTAGAGTTGGAACACTTTTTACAACATGTGAACTCGACAAAATTATTTAGAATTAAGGACGCCAAACAACTCATAAAATAATTATAGGAATTTTACTAAAATTCAAAACCAAATATTGTGCACGAAGTACTTCAAAATCTACCATCAATCCTAAAATCGAAAAATAAAATTAAAAAGTAGCTTAAAGACTTCTTAATAAAGTACAATAGTTAGGAAAAAAATGAAGACTTCTAATAAAATAGATTTCTACTACACGCCGATAAAAAAAAAAAGATTTCTACTGTAGAAATAAAAGAATACTACCTTATCAGAAAAAATATTAACTTACTAAATCAAGATACATAATTATAATAATTATATATATATGTAATATTATACGGTCTGGTTCGGTTCTAACCGTAGTTCTTAAATTGATAACAAGTAACCGAACCATAATTACCGGTTCCTATGTTTTCAAAACTATAACCAAAACTATAAACCGTGCAACCTGACCAAATAGAACAGTTCAGTCCGGATCAGACCAATTTAGCGATTTTATCGGTTTTCTTGTGCACCCTACTTGGGAGGGAATTACTACCCGCGCCGCGTGTTTGTTGGCCCACGCAAACAAGTGTGCACGCATTCACAATCGCCAATGCGCCCACACACTCTCTAAGAGCCATCTCCAACCTTTCATTTTACGACCCTTCAAAATTTGGGGAAAAAACTCAAAAACACATATACAATGGGTGATCCAAATCTCTCTCCATTTTAGATTTTACCCATTTCTTTGCCCAAGTTGGGGACAACCCAAATCCAGACCCATTTTTTCATCTTCTCTTTAAGAGAGAGAGATGAAACTAGAGATCTGTTTTCTAGAAGTTGCCAGAGCCGGTCGATATCGCCGAATTTGTTTAAACTTCGTTTAATCTTCTCGTTAGAGATGTTAGCTTCTCTAGAGTTTTACTAAGCTTTCACGAGAGTTTTACTAAGCTTTCACCAGAGATTTACAGAGATCACTGCCCGAGTAGTTTGTACAAACGCCTGATTGAGAAGGCAAATGTGGTGGAAGATCTGAGGTTCTCTCCTCTTCATGAATGCCTTCAAGTTTTTTTAAAATTATATAATTGGGTACAAAATGGGTTTTCGCTTTGAGATGCTCATACCCAAGTTGGGTTTTTGTTCAAATTTCACCCAAATTGGCCAAAAAAAAAAAAAGAAGTGTTAGGATTGGAGATGCTCTAATTGGGTTTGGGCCAAAATACCTAGAAAATACTATGTCACTATCTTCTTTAGCTAGCCACCAAATACTACTCCCTCCGTTTCATTTTTTACCAAAATTTTGGGACAGAGGGAATATATAAACTTCTAAATAACTTGGGTATTTAAGCTATTCGTACACCGTTGTTTGTTTACCAATGTGATCTACATTATACATAGAGAAAACATGGAAATACCATGCAATTTATGCCCCCTCGGTCGATGACTTGCTATATGTCGGCGAGGGAGAAGAAATCGACGACAACTACGAATGCGTAGAAATCGACACTGGCATTGGGGAAGTTGAAAAATTGGCAGTCTGCGCTGGCGTAGCGTGAAGGCTATGAAATAGAGGGCGGGTGAAACATGGGAGAGTGGAAAGAAAATGGAAGGTGTTCAAATGATAAGATAGATATAACAAACCTTGTAATGCCTTCTGTCAAGTAAAACTGAAAGTCGTTGGATCTGGCAAGTTACTATAACACACCAAGTTGGCCAAGCCTGCTAAGTGATTGTCACGACCCAACCCGGAGAGTTAGAAATCATGACCGGCCAGTGATTCCAAATCACCCCAGGCCTCTATAAAAAATCACATTTGTACAGCTTTTCTAAGATAATCAAATCTAAACAATTGTAAAACCGAATCATTAAATTTGACAAAATACATACAGAGCTGACCTAACGTGCAACAAGAATACCACAGCTTTGGCACCACCAATACAAATTAGAGATACAATTTAGGAGCACCTCAATTTTATTACAAAGTGAAACTGATTCACATAAAATGACGGCAGTAGGAGCAACCATTAATCAATAACCACACGATATCCAGAGAGTCTTCTTTTACCTATTGTTTCCTGGAATGGATTCATAAAAACAAAACCATTCCAGTGACGTCCACGATATACAAAGGTTCCATAATTAACATGGGAAAATAGTTTAACAAAAATTATCTTTAAATACAAGTTTTCGAGCTTGAGATTGCAAACCATAAAATAATCAATAATGCAGTTATTCAGGCTCAAAACTGCCAAACCGTAATTTAATCATTTATGCAGTTATTCAGCAAACTGCCAAACCTCTAACATCTTTTATGGGCGGACACCGGCAACTGTTTGGGGGAGCGACCCCACCGTTTGGGAAATGATATCAAGTCCATAGGATACCCGGATATATCCTCTCATTTAGGCGCCAAAACTCAACGCCCAGATGTTTTGCCAAAACGGACAATATAGTCCGTTCACTTTTTCCTTTTCAATCGATCCCATGCTCATTTTTAAAATCTCATTTCCAAATTGTGCTTATTATGCACTATGATGCTTCCGTACAAGACATCTATTTTCAACGTATTTTATAGATCCAATTTGCAATTCATAAATCACAAAACATTTAAAAATAAACTATGCAACCAATGCATATTCGCAACTCACCTTGGTAGCGTGAACCAAAGCTAAATCACGTGTACGAATTACTGGCCAATACTCGAACCTGTTATTGATCATATAACTATTTACTGTTAACATCCAATTAACAATAAAAAATCCTATCAACTAATACTACACCTAAATAAATAGAAGGGGTTAGAGGAATTAAACAAAAGGAAGAGGACTTCGGGAAGAAGAAACATGGCAGTGAATTAATACTATGGGCAGTCATGGCAGTGGTGACCATGGCTGCCAAACGTCCCATGCTTCTTTTCTTTTCTTTTCTTTTTAAACAGAAAATCATGGAGTCAAGTAGGAGGAATAATTTACCAAAATGAGGAGAGAGAGAGAGAGAGCTGCCGGATGTGAACAAAAACAGTTTGTTGGGTATCCGGCGGAACAGAAGTTGGTCGGCAATGGAGATAGCAATGGAGTTGGCTGAAATGAGGTGTGGCAGGAGAAGTCTTTGGAAAGAATAAGAGAGAGAGTATTAAAGAGTATTTTGGTGGGAGTGAAAGGTAGCAAAGTTATCATATCGTGAGTTGATTATAAAATGGAAAAATGAGACAAGTTTCAGACAAACTAAATAAGGGTACCCCATTCTACATTTAATTCAACCAATATTTTGTCTATAAATCATTTAGAAGATAAGGCTAGAGTGGCAGGATGTGGTCATCGAAATTATAAACCAGGGAAAGAAAGGAAATATCGCACCGACAATGTGTAACTGGTCCGTGCCCGGTTACGCTGTCCGGGATTCGTTCTCAGAAAAATCCCAAAAAATTAATGTTAACTATAAAAAATATTTTAAGATTGACCCAGTGTGTCAGAATTTTGAGGAAAATTATTGAAAATAACATTTCGAATTTTATGATGAAAATCGGGTTATCACAGTGATATTTTTTTAGCCAAAATGATAAACTTGCGTTCACCTATAAACTACACGCTTAGAGCATCCCCTTACGGGGGTGTTTGGATAACAGATATGAACCCGGATATGAGAGTACCCTGATTACATATCCTGGTCCCACCCCCTTCTCCTGTGTTTGGGTTGCAACTCTTCCTCCCCGATTTGTTCACTGTTTGGACTGGAAATCAGGCCTGGGGTGGATTTGTGAAAGACTGGGGTACCCCCTGTCGTTGAGAAATTCTGGTGTATTTGTGGTTTTTTCAGTCGATTCTACCCCTGCAAATCCACCATGTACACGTCGTTGGATCTGGGGAATCAGTAGGGGTTCATTTTGTTCGAGAGAAGAGGAAAAAGAGAGAAGAGAGATGAGGTTGCCATTTTCGAACTGTGCGACTCCTTGGTGCTCATCTTGACTTCGTCTTCAACCTGTTCACTAAGGTATGATGCTTAAGTCCATTGGTAAGCTTGATTTGTGATATAGATCGATCGTATTTGGCCCTATTTCTGCGAGTAAATCTGGGTTTCCATGGAAAATGGTGATAATTTTAACAAAATTATATGTTACAAGGTTTCTATTTCGATTTTGGGGGTCCTTGGTTTCAATATTGAATCTGGGTTTGTTACAAGCTTGAATCTGTGCTTGCTACCTCAAATGTCTGTGATTCAATCTGGGTTTTGTAATGTTTAATATTGGTTGTGGGTTTTGTAGCCCTAATTTGTGAGATTGGTTGTGGGTTTTGTAGCCCTAATTTGTGAGATTGAATGCGGGTTTTGTAGCCCTCGACGAAGCGGAAATAGCATTGTTAAATTTCCATACTGAGAGTTTTCGAGTGCGAGACATGCAATCGGCTCAAACAAAACATCAAACAAGTGACAGTGGTTTGACATCCCAAAGTGACGGAAGAATTTCCTTTCTTGTAATTTTTTTGTTAGGTTTTGTATCTTGTATTTTGTTAGTGTTATTTCTCGATTCGGAATGAAGTTGTACGTTCAACATTATGTAAATTTAACTATTTCATGAAATGCAGACTTTATTTGTAAGACAAACATAATTTATCAAATAACTATGAGCAATTACTTGAAATACAGTACAATACTGGAACACAAAAGACACGCTTAAAATTAAAAACAGACTTAGAAATTCGGCTTTATTGTAGACATAGCCGACTACTTCAATCTTCATCTTCCAATTTGCAAGGTGTGGATGAACCTACATTAAAAATTGAAAAAACTATCAAAATTATGTTAAGTTAGATAACGGAAATAAATTTACTCACCATTCAATAACATAACGAAAAAAATAAGATAACGGAAAAAATTGGAAATTAAAAATTTAACCTACTCACCATTGAAATAAATAATTATTTATGTATAAAAAATTCCACAAATTTTCACATAATAATTAATTTATTAATTTTTTTTATGATTTTTTTTTTGAAACTTCATACTTGGTTTCAAATTTTTTTTATGTATTTATTGTGTATTTTTGTAATTATGTTGTAATTATTATGTATATATTGTGATTATAATGAAATTAATCCATTTTCTTTATTAAAATAATTAACTGGGGGCAATTTAGTCATTTGCCCCCTTATCCTATCAAATCCACCCTCCAAATCCCCGTTTTCAATAAACCATCCAAACACCTCATATACAAAATCCACCATTCTTAGGAGGTGGGGCCACCCTAATTACAAATGCACCCTCAAATCCGTCAACATTACAAATTCACCCAAAATCAAATCCGGCATCTAAACGGGCTGTTAGTTCCTAACCAAAATGCCTTGAAAATATGTCATTATTTACTTTAGCTAGTTACCAAAGTTATGAACTTTCCAATAGCATAGGCATTTCATAGATCCATACACCGTTGTTGTTTACCAGTATGATCTAAAATATACACACATGGGGAGCATGAAGAGATCACACGATTCATGCCCCCTTGGTCGGCAACTTTTAAGATGTCGACGTTAATGAAGGTGAAGAAATTAACCATCGACATTGACATCGCATGAAGGTGAAGATCGATAGACAAAGGGTAGTGGTGAAGTAGGAGCGAGTAGAAAGAGAATGGAAGTATTCAAAGGATAAGAAAGGAAGAGAAAAATCAAGCAGTACTTTATACCGAGTGCTAGAATAACTCGGCGGACTTGACGAGTTATTGTAACAACTCGCCAAATTAAGGTTTATTTAAGAACAAACTCAACATGGAGGATTAGGTAAAATTTGAGAAAAAAATGTTAATGAACAATGCACATCTTTTCATTTCACCTATCAACATCTCTATCAACACTTCAACAATCATCTTTATTATCCTTCCCATTTTCATTAATTTATATAAAAATAGTTATTGTACGTACAAAGTGAATATACAAAATGACGAGAGAGAAGTGGGGGAGAGAGGAAAAAAAAACAAGAAAAGTTTGTAAATAGTTATTAGGTAAATGTGTTCAGGTACTATTCACAGAGATGATTTACCCAACCATTAAGAGAGTAGCCCAAAATTCCACATTTTCCTAGCTAAAATAACTAAAATTCCTTGTTTGTTTGGTAGTTGGTTTTGTTTGCTTCGATAATAAGTGGAGAGAAAAATGATGGTAAAAATTAGAGATATGAGTAATGAATTGACAAAAATAATAAAGAAATGAGAGTAATAATTGAAGGGAGAAATAATGATTGGAGAAAGAAATAATATAATGATTAGAAAAAACAAAACTAAAACTAAAAAAATTAATAAATCGCAAACGTTTGTGTGTTTTGACTTTTGTGTGATTTTATGTTCGGGGTCTCACAAAGTTTGACTTATCTAATCCAGAGTCTGTCCTCTTGCTCTTCTTCTCCAAATCCTCTCCCAGTGTCCCTAGTACAGTGAAATCTCACAAACTCCAATCCCTACGATCCTCCCTCAAAACCCCACAAAAAATGGACCTAACCAAAAAGCGAAAGCTTGACGAGAACAACGGCCAACAGCCCGACTCCATCTCCCCCTCACCCCAACTCACCCTCGACGACGCTCGCAGCCTCATCTCCTCCTTCACCCACGACCAACTCCTCTCCATCGTCCAATCCTCCGTCCTCCGCCACCCCGACGTCCTCGCGGCCGTCCGATCCGTCGCCGACCATGACCCTGCCCAGCGCAAGCTCTTCATCCGCGGCCTCGGCTGGGAAACCACCACAGAGAAGCTCCGCGCCCTCTTCTCCGCGTATGGAGAAATCGAAGAAGGTATCGTAATTCTTGATAAGGCCACTGGTAAAAGCAAAGGCTACGGCTTTGTAACTATGAAACACGTTGACGGCGCCTTGTTGGCGTTGAAGGAACCTAGTAAGAAAATCGACGGTAGGATGACTGTAACCCAGCTGGCCGCCGCTGGGATTCAGGGCCCCGTGGCGAGTTCGCAGCCTGTTGGGGGTTTTGTTGATGTTTTGAATAGGAAGATTTATGTGGCGAATGTGCCGTATGATATGCCCGGGGAGAGGTTGTTGGCACATTTTTCGTCTTATGGGGAGGTGGAGGAAGGGCCTTTAGGGTATGATAAGGCTACGGGGAAATCTAGAGGGTATGCTTTGTTTGTGTATAAGACGGTGGAGGGTGCTAGGGCTTCGCTGGTTGACCCGATAAAGACAGTTGATGGGCATCAGTTGAATTGTAAGTTGGCGAATGAAGGGAAGAAAGGGAAGCCAGAGGTGGGTGGAGTGGCATTAGGAGTTCAGGGGCCGGCTGGGGGTGAGGCCCATGGGAATGGGCTTGGGATGCATCCTCCTCCTTCAATGACGGGTCCGATTGGTGGGCAGTATGGTGGGCCGGGTGGTTCATATGGTGGGTTTTCGGGTGGTCCGCAGATGGGTCATCATCCAATGGGTGTTGGCGCTGGTGGTCCTGGATTGTCATCGGTTGGGAGTCAAGCACAGCCTTCGATGGGTGTTAGCAGTGGTGGTTATGGTTCTGGTCTGGGAGGTCCTTATGGTGGTTCTCAATATGGTGGACCTGGATCAACTGCATATGGCGGATTGGGTGGCACTGGTGGCTTAGGTAGCGGAGGTGGGGGTTTGGTTGGCAATGCTGGCGGATTTGGGGGCTCAGGCGGTGGTATGGTCGGCAGTGCTGGTGGATTTGCTGGCGGTGGTGTGGTTGGCAATGCTGGTGGATTAGGTGGCGCTGGTGGAGGATTGGGTGGCAGTGCTGGCAGTTTGGGTGGCATTGGAAGTGGGTTGGGTGGTGCTGGTCGAGGTTCTTCATTGTACGGAGGATTGCCTACGAGTTCAGTTGGGTTGCCTTCCGGTGGTTATCCTGAGGGTGCGCACTACAGTTTGTCATCTTCAGGGTATGGAAGTCAGCACAATCATCCAGCAGGAACATCACCAGCTGCTAGAGTTCCACCTGGGGGAATGTACCAAGGTGGCAACCCATACTACTGAGGTAGTGTTTCTTACTCTTTTGTCTTATCATTGTCATTCGGTGTTCTTACTGTTTTTGTGTCTCGATTTTGGGTGTTTCTCTTGCGCTGTGACATTTGGTGGCAGATTTTGGTTGTTTTTGCTTGCTCTTAGATTCTGATTTACGTGAGTGTTCATGCATTCTTTGACGGTGAAGTAGATGTGGTCCTGTTGCTACCCACAACTTTGTTTATGTTTTGAAGTGGTGTTGTGCTTCTCTGAGGCTGCATGGAGGTTTGGTGTCTTGCCTTTGTCGTGGCAACTAAAGTTTAAGTTTGCTGCTCACACACTTCATTTGTGAATGACATGTAATTTGCGTGCATCAGGGGTTTTCCAAAGTCCTCAGTAGTCAGTAATGACTTTATTGGCTGTTTTCTGCCTTTTGGTTTTGTATTTATTTCACGGGGCATATATTGGTTTTCTCAGTCAGCAATGACGCTTATCTCGGCATTAAGTTCAGCTGTCTGATATCATTAGCTGGTAAATGTATTGGTGGTTGCATTATGCCTGCTAGTTGATGTGTATCCATTTGTTGTCTTGATCCATATGTTCCTGCATGTCTGGTTGGAATATGGAATTTGAATATTGTTACCTCACAAAATATGGGAAGTATATTTGGTAGCTTATGTCCATTGAATTGAACTTGAAGTGGAGAAATTCGCGTCTTAATATTAGTAGCGGTCTTGGGTTTTTTCATCCTGCCTGAGCACTTGACACAACCCATGGTTTTCCCTACGAACTGCCCTCCCACTATAAGACATGATATCCGGTACATATGTTACAGTAGGGATTTTTGTTTGGATTCGAAGAAATAGGAAGTCAGTAAATAAGATAATAGGAATCGTAATTTTGACATTGGTGATGGTCCAAATTAAGCTTACTATGGATCCGATTGGCTAACTGGTGCTAGTAAATGTAAATCTATAAATGGGATGGAACCTAGGATTCCTCATGTTATGCTATGTATCGTGGTGTTTTGAACCTTTCTATTTATGGTTTGTTGGTGCGTAACTGCGTATTCTTTGTCATATGGCTTTGATTCAGTTAAATTGTGCTTCAAATCGGCTGTTCCTCGTAGGAAATGGGTTTTATCACAAGAGAACGTATGTTCATCTATTATGTTGGTATGAGACCATCACGTGTTAGCGTGAATGGTAGGTTTTTGTGATATAGGTGCAAGGTTCAAATTTGTTGGTAATTACTGTCTCAAGTTTCCCAAACTGTTTGGTATACAACGGTTTTGCTTATTGTTAAAGTGTGATATCAAAGGCCCATGAATTAGATAAAATTGGCAGTAATTAGTAGTTGAGCTGACAAACCAGAAGTAAACAAAAGAGTCTTGTTAACTTTTTTGGGAATCCTCTTACTGAAGTAAACTACTTGGGCAACATGGCATATTATATTTAAAGCCACTGTATGAGGCCTCAGGTTGTGTTATTTGAGTATTTATGAATGTGCCTTACTTGTTACTACTTCTTATATTTTCAAGAAATATAAATGTGGGTGATGTCTTGAAAAATAGTTGGATTTGATAGGATTTGATAAGATTTGAAGTGCGATATTTATTTTCTTTGTTAAAATATACATGAGATGTGTATTGGTTTGTGGGGACTTAAAGATTTTCCAAATCTTAGTATGTTCTAGATACTAATGTTGGCTTGCAGATACGACTACTGGCCATCATACCAGAAGTAAAGAACTTGTGGCTCCTTGTCGTCATACATACTACTGAATCACTGATCATGTGGAGAAAAATAAGTGGCTCCTATTCGGTTTGAGACCAGTGGCCGTACTGATACATGCTGAAATAGGAAAAAGAATATAGAAAAATCTCTAATATAACTTTTGTTTCAGGATTAGCATATCAAGAAGAGTGGTTCCCAGTAGATTAATTTGACTATTGGCCATCACTTGTAGGTTCTTCTAGTAGGTTACTGGTCACAAATTTTTGATTCCTAAATCCTAGTAGTAAGGCTACTGACTACCGTAGAAAGTATTTCAGTTATTCGGTCAATTTATTGGAGGCCATAAAATACGATATCATGATTGGATCCGATACAAATGTTGCCTCTGGTTTATGATGCCTCGGATAAAAGAAGTTGGATCAAACTTGTAAAAGGTGGAGGGTTGTTAATAGAAATAGGAGCTTTTTTTCCATTCAACCATTATGCCTTTACATGTTCTTGATATGTCTCAGTTACGAAAACCAAATCTATAATATTGTATGCAATTGTATTTGTTATGTATAACCAACCTTGTATCTATTGAGGTATAAGTTGTATTTCTTTCTAGCCATATATATATATATTCTACGACAAAAGATTGAGAGAGAAGAAGAAGTTTGATAAGAGAACTTTTTTAATATACAAGATCAGTGAGCTAAGAAATGTTATGAGAAGATCACTTTATTTCTTTTCTACGTTTTTGGGCAACTCAGTTCATGACTTGTTCATATCCTCAATAACATGGTGGATATGAACTCTGGACGAGATAGGCTTTCGAGTTGTGTGCGTTTGGGTTGAATTTTGGAATGGCTGCACCTCATCTGCACCTTTACTGGGGGAGGGTCACCCGCTTTAAAACACTGCATAACACGTCTCTCAACATGGGGATGTACATACGCTTTGAAGTTGCATTGTGATGGGTTACATGTAGCACTGAGGGGGTTGTTTGATTATGCATGATTGATTAGGTTTTTTTTTATCGGCAACAAAAACAATTTATTAAGGGAATTGATAGGGGGTGTGATTGATTAGGTTAATAGTTTGAACTTGTATTTGTTTGATTGTGCTTCTTATTACTAATTCTTCCTGGATTGAGCTTAAATTTCTAACTTTGAATTTGTATGATCTGGTTAGTCCAGTTTCCGAAATTTGAAATGGTTTAGCTGATTACAATTTTGAAGTCAACCTTTTAACTTAAACTATATGTTATTGTGTCCACCACTTTGGCTTTGATAAATTCAAAGTCCGTTAGACCACTAGTTGGCAGTTGGAGAATCCATGTTTTACTTTCATTTTCGAGCTTTTACTTCAAATCGTTGATTACCTACAGTTAGGTCTGACTTCTTTCTCTCCCCTCATTTAATCATGCTATTTTCCTTTTTGACGAAGTCCGTGTTGCTGTTGTTGTTAGTTGATTTATATGTAATGTAGTTGTAATCAATCACGTGATATTGCACTGTTGCTTTTTTTTTCTTTCATTTCTTTGATTTGTGCTTATCCGTTCAAATGTCATTACCGTGATGGTTAGATCTTCTTATCTGCATTCTTCTTTTGCAACGTGAACATTTTTATTTCTTAACCTTTTGATTCTGCTTGGATTTTTACGATATGTGACCTTGTTTGGTATCATTTTTTCCTATGTTTTGTGTGTGTTTGTTAAAAAAATTGGCAACTAGTTCACAGAAACACTTTTGACCTTAATTATCTTTGCATTTTGAAAGAATGGTCCACAAAATTTAAGACTTGGGGGGTTGAGGGTGGGAGAAGGGAAGGCGCTTTTACTGAGAAAAACAGCTGCAAACTAAGAATAATTGCACTAATTTTCCTTCTTCCATTGTACGGAAGAAGCAAAGATACTGTTGACATTACGGAACAAGAAGTGCAGATGTCTTATATGATTCATTGGAGCCCATGGCCCTTTTTAGGGCATTGAAATCTTAACTTTAGAGTGAACGGGGATATTATTTTGCCCGGGTAATAAATTTTCCATCAAATGATAACTTCCTCTCAAGTGGTCCCCATTCTGAGCACCTGTTGCTATTTGTTGAATCCAATAGGTTTGAATGATTGTGGTGTTTTGTGTACGTGGTCTTTGGATGCTTGGTCATCTTCTTTTGCAAGATCTGTAGTGTTTGTCTAATTTTACATGTTTTGCCCAAAGTACAGATTAGGATGCTGCTTGCAGGCTTTCTATGTTCTAGTGTTTCCTTTTGACTCATTTTCTTTCAGTTACCATGGCTGTTGTTTTGCCTGTTGTTTGTTGATTGATGGATTATTGTCAATTGGTGTTTGATTCAGGTGTATGAGAGCTTGTTGGGGGCTGTTGCTTATTGTGGTTCTGATGAATTGATGAATGCAGACATATTGTACTTGGCTTGATCAATTTGAGTAGTTGTATTTTGGCTCTTCTTCTCTTCAGTTGCTCTTTAAGACGTGGGGCGTTTATGATTGCTGGTGGTTAAATTGACTTGTTAGACAGTTTTTGTACTTTTTATCTGAACCCAATACATGAACTGGGTTTTGCACTATTGACATGAGCTATTTATATATGTTGGGTATATTTTTGGTTTGCTTGCTAGACTTTTGTTTTCTTCTTGTTTCTGCTTATGATCTTTAAATGCTTTATGCTTCTAAAGAATGGTTGGGTGACAAGCGACCTATTGCAGAGCAGGATTAAGCAAGGTTTTCAAATTCGGATTCTTATGGTGTGTTGGTTTTTTTCATTTTATGAATTGTATTTACGTTTGCAAAAGTTAATATACACTAATAAATAACACTGATTGCATGAAAAAGAAGCATTGAGGATGCAAAATCACGTACAAAGTTTTCTTCTTTCATTTTCATAACTTCAACCGCATCCTCTTCTTCAATCACCTTCTTTTTTCCTTTTCTATCATTTTGAAGGTTTCTCGGTCTTATAGAATTAGAAGCATTAACTAATTAACTATTGCATCACTTGTAAGCACTATTTGAAAGAAGATAAAGGTTGCATCTCATGGAATATACCTCTATTTCATTTTCTACTTGTTTCTCCCTCGTTAACTTCGAAGCATTCATTCATGTCCACACATGAATTGTGTAGCGGTAAGCATGGGTCTTCTTTTTGGGTAATCCATTCATCAATTGATTCTATATCAGAGAGACAAATAGGATCATAAGCATCACCATTCTCTTATTGTTTCTTTCTCCTTTTAACTCCACAGAGAAGTTGTACTTGGCAAAGACCAATGCATGTTATTTTTGTGCTTATAAGTTCTAACTGGTTCCTTTTTTGCAAATGGATATGTAGAAAAGTACTCCAATTCCTTTCACACCCGATGGCCACAAGAATTCCATCCCTCACACGTAGTGCTACCAGGTGTGACAGGAATTGTACTATCTTTAGACATCCCTTCGGGAAAGAGGAACCGGTTAGAAGCACAAAGATTGAATGCATTAGGCTTTTTCAAGTCAACCTCACTTTGGCGTTAATGCAAAAGAAACAAGAAGAGAATGGTGATGCTTATGATCCTATTGGTCTCCCCGATATGGAATCCTATGGCAAATGGATTACTAAAAGGGAATTCATAGATGGACATGAATGAATGCTTAGAAGTTAATGAGCAAGAAACTTGTAGACAAGGAAATAATGGAGTATTTCAAGAGTTGCAACTTTTATCATCTTTGAAATATTCTGTACAACTAATGAAACAGTTAATTGGTTACTGCTTCTTTTTCTATAATGCCTACTGTGCTCTTCACGGAAAGGAGTGAAAGGAGCAAGGAGAGAGTTAACCTTAATAGGACTAAGAAACCTTCAAAATGGTGAATAGACAAAAGGAAGGTGATTGACAATGAGGACGAGATTGAAAATATTGAAGAAGAAGAACATGTTGGTAATGATGGTGTGGTGGTGGGGATGACATTGAAGATGATGGTGATCTTTTTGAAGTCGACATGACGGATGGATAGGGGGAATTGATCATTAAGAAAATCTTGATTTGTTGATTTGTTTATTATTTCCATTTTATCATTCAATAAGGAGAGGGGCTATTTGAGTTTCCAAGTTGGCATATTAGTAGCAAATGGTTATATACCATGCAACTCAGGTGGATTTAGAATGCAAGTCCATAATACTTAATCTTTTGGAACACTTTAGATGCCTAAGACTTGTGATTCCGCATCCTAAATGGTCCAATCGATTCTTAGTTTGTTATTAGGTCTTCATTACTTATTAGTGTTCATTAACTTTTGTTATCGTATTTTACTATACAGGATACGTATCCCGATACATGCGTAAAATGAAAAAACCAGTACATGATATGTTTCCCGAGCCTTGCATATATGTAATTACCATTGAATTTTCATCTACTGGAAATTACATACATAGGTTGTTTCTTCAATATGGTTCTGATTGTTCTAATTAGATGAGCAGTACTTGGATATCTATGCGACTAGTTTGTTCATCTTGAGGGTTTGGATATTGTGCGCTTCTTTATTTTTGGTATTAAGGGTTCTCGTGTGGTTCGCAACCTAGTAAAAAAAAAAAAAAAGAACACCTGGTTTAAGGGTTACAGTGTGGCTCACAATCTAGAAAAAGGTACACCGGGCATTACTGATAGGTCCAAATAGCATTCATTTTGAAATTTTCTAATCTGCTTGCTAATTCTCGATTCATCAAGCTTGTTGGACTAATGATAGGTGACTTTGTCTTGGTGGCTCTATTATTTTTTTGTTACTACTTTATGTTGCTATGTTCATCGAAAAGACCATGATGTTTATGTAATTATAGCAGTGACATACTTACGTGGTATATTCCTGCTAACTGTTTGATAGGGAATGGGTTCTATCATGAAGAGATGTGGTGACCTCAATCACGCCCTGACCTGGTGTATAACGCGCGAAGCAACGTGTTATCTTGTTCTATCTCTTTGGGTGGTTGGTTTGTTTTCCTGTTTGATGACCATATAGCTTAGAAACCATTTTCTCTCTGCTCCTTATAGTCTCTCCCTGTTTTAGTGTAGTTGTTTAAGTTCTGCCTCAAGAGTTTGAGATCATCTCTTCTTTCTCAAACTATGCTGTTTCCTCTGTTAATAATGAATTTTGCACGTGCAATCCTAAATCAGGAAAGGGTTAATGAGATTCTGTAAAATTGGTAATGTGCCTTCCCTTGATGCTAGCTTGGCATGCATATGACTTTGTAATGATGTCTGCTTATGATTTTGTAATAATGGCTGCTAATTGGTCTTTGTACCACATGTACTATGGTAATAGGGTGTTCAAACTACATTTCTATTCCAACATGCCACCTTTTCTACTTGGGGCCAGTAGTATTTACGATTGTTTCCCGTGCATTGTAGTTTCTTAATTGAGGAATTTTTGGTGACTGGTGAGTAAGCTTGATTCTGTGAGGATACTTTTGGGGTCAATTTTGGTTCGAATAAAAGAGGATCTTTGTGGTGTTTTTTTTTTTTTGTTTGTGTGGCAATGGCATTGGATTTCAGATTTTGCATTTTTTTTTCCGGTGTGGCTTCTTATCATCATTGAGGTCAATTTGGTTGTTCTGTTAGTCAATTTAGTTTTTAGTGATGCAGCACTCTATGTGAAGAGGATGGGAAAACAGTGTCTTATTAACTGTTGATCATGCTTCTTTGATGCACCATAGGTTCTTCCTATGCTCTTATACCCATAGTAGATCTCCAGTGCTGTGGTCATTCAGCAGTTAGATGTAAACTATGAAGCACCGACACTCCAAGAGGCCGGTGTGTCCGACATGGGGACACGGCAAAATACTTATAAACTTAATTACTTTTTTAGGGTGACACGGTGGGGACACAGTTGGGGACATGGCAAGTATTAAATATCCAAGATTTTAATTTTTTGGGGGGGTAAATGTGTGTTACTTGAAATATTTTGGGTTGAAATTGTAATATGATGTGTATATGATGCTTGTTTAAGTGTGTATACTTGAAATATTTTGGGTTGAAAGTGTAATATGATGTATATATGATGCTTGTAATATGATGTGTGTGTGTGTGTGCGTGCGTGCGCGTGTGTGTGTGTGTGTACAAGGCATTTCTAATGAGGGCTCCCTCCCTTTGCTACGGTGAGGGACTTTCATTTCCCGATTGAATTTCAACGATCCGAACCGTTAGATTTGTTTAAAATGTGTTTTTAAGGTCCAACGCGAGGATTCATGGAAAAAAATACCCGGAGAGGCTTGACCCGAGCAGTTTTCGATAAAACTGCACAGTTTTATAGGAAACTGAGTTTTATCGAAACCTGCTCGGATCAAGCCCTTCCGAATATTTCTTTTTACAAATCCTCGTGTTGGACCTTAAAAATACTTTTTAAACACATCTAACGGTTCGGATCGTCGAAATTCGATCCATAAATGAAAGTCCCTCACCATAGCAAAGTGAGGGAGCCCTCATGTGAAAATTCTGGTGTGTGTGTGCACGCTTGCTTCATGCTTATACATTTAACTGTATTTCCGTTGGTAAAAATTAAATGTTATTTATTATTTTTATTTATTTTTGCTGTGTCCCATGCTGTGTCCATGTCCCTATTTTTAGAAATCCCGTGTCTTGTCCGTGTCCGTGCTACATAGGATATAAAGGATTGGAGTTGTGATGAATAGTGAGTTGTTTAAGGTTGGCTTGAAAGCTTAACAGTTTTAAAACATTAAGCTTGGCTTGTTTATCTTTGACTAATCCTCAGTCGGGCTTCAGTTGATGTGGTTGCTTGACAAGCTCGAGTATCTTAGTTTTCAACATGAACATTATGCTATGGACCTATGGTACTGAGTTTGAGTGTCAAAAGTGTTTAAGCTTGATTTATGGCAGACTTTGAATTAGCTTTCTTGACATGACAGTTCATTCAGTCTTAGCCAAAAGGGGTATTCTATTGTCAAGAGTCTCACATGGTTGTGTTTGGACGGGGAATCATTAGTGTTTGGACGGGGAATCATTAGTGTTTGGATAGGTTTGATGACGTTTCCACTTACTTTCATATACTGTCTCAAATCCCTCCACAAATTCAAAATTCTACAGTTGGGTTAGGGTTCTTTCTTCTAGTGCTTATTTTGCTGCTCTGATATACATGTTGTGTTCCAGAACATCTTGCAAGGTTCTCTGTAGCTTTGGTATTCTTTCGCAGAAGTCTTGCTATGTGTAGTTTGCTTCCAAAATAAAATTTCTGGCAGAAAGTTTCACTTCTGGAGAAAAACACTGCGTATAGAATTTTGCAGCAAATGCATCCACTATAGCATGGGACTATAGTTGATCTATATTTTGTGACTGTCCTTTGCCCTGTTTTTCATATAGTCTTCTTTGCATCTACCTAGATTAGAAAGAACTATGTTATGTTACAATTTGAAAAGCACAATCCTGGTGTATAATCAATTAATCATCAATAAGGAATACAATTGTGGAAATTTGCCCGTTGGTACCCCACCTGCATGTGAGTGATTTCTCCCTTCGTAATTGTTTTGTTCTCTTTTGAACTCGAGTTTTTTTGAAATTCCAGTTTCTGATGTAGTTGATTTTCATGTGTAATTGTGGTTGATCGTACGCGATTGGATGAAGTTACATTGCAAGTGGTAAAAAGATAAGAGGTTATACAAGAATGTATTAGAAAGGAGGACTAAGTTTATTCCTCTTTGATCGAAAATTCTTTAGTAGATGTGCGTACAAAATTTCATTCCAAGTATCAGGGACTCCTGGAAGACACCAGTGAATGCAATCGGCAAAATTTTTCGGGTCCGATCTCTGTTCTTTTGTCAATAACTTGCCCCTTCTCTCGCCATAAACTGACGTATGACCGTCTTTCCTGTATTCTGACAGTTGGGTGATATTTAGTAATGTCACATCTGTTTTTATCTTCTGTAAGGAATCTCTTACTATCTTCATGATTTCAAGATTTGAACCTGTTCCCCAGTATGAACCATGGATTGGGTGCGACTCATTGAAGCAGTTCCCTTCACTTCTGGGCTTCCATTCCCAGCTCCTGTAAAGGGGAAATAGTTACGATGGTACTCAGATCAGAACTTAGGTTTTTTCTTTTGAAACTTACCATAGATGTGTTGGAGACATGCTCATGAAGTAGACGTCCTGATTACGAGGGTTGATGTTTGCTTCTATCCAGTTTGCCCATGTTTCTAGTGCCAATCTGTACGCAGTGGCCACTTTGTATTCCTGGACATTGTAAGGAGATCCGAATCTGAAAAACAGAGAAGCCATTTTCTTGAACCATCGTAAATGTCGTATTTAGGGCAGAAGAAGGTGAGGAATCAGTTAAACTCACGTTGCGTTGATCAAAGGCTTGTACATCCACCATATGTAGCTCTCGAATACCAAAATGTCAACGCCTTCCCACTGTTTGCCGTGTTTAGATATGGAGTCGAGGTTGACTAGCCTTTTTATTACTGTATGATTTGTTGCATTATCTGAATTAGACTCAACTATGAAGGGAGCCCAGAAGTACTCGATGGATGCGTTGTACTCCTGAGAATAAAAATTCGTTCATCTCCCACCATCGGCTTTTACAATACTTATGGGTTATTCTGAGAAAAGCATTGGGAAGCATAGTGGAAGTACCTTGGCTGTGAAAATCTTCCTGGGAGGAATTCTCTTTAAAGATTTCTTTCCATCAGGAATTACAGATTGTACCAAGCAGACCATTGAATCGAACATGCCTCGCTGTATTGAATCTCCCACAAACATAAGCCTTTTGTTTCTCAATACCTCCAACAACTTCAAAGCATCAAACCTGAGATATCATTGTAGACACTTGTTATAGCCAAAACGAATCTAATGTGTCAAAGCGCGGGCATGCATGACTGAGGCAAGGAAAAAAAAAATCAATTGGAAGGCAAAAGTTTTCGGGACCGGGAAAGGACAAGGACAGGAAAAGTGGAAATGGGGGATCTTGCAGGGCGGTCCCTGTAGGGTGCCTCCGGACCGTCCATCTCTACCGTTGATTGTTCGTCTTGTTCTTTGACTGGTAAGACTCTTACCGTTAAGAATATGTTTGCGATCTAAACTATCGATTGTGGAGATGGACAGTCCGGATGTGCCCTGTAGGGAACCTCCCTACAGGACCCCCGGGTCCGGAAAAATACATCTCTGGAAATTAAAACTCAAAGCCGAGCATATCTTTCTAAAGGGAAGTTGGTTTTGTTACCTTGGCAAGTTGCAAGCACTGGGCTGCCACCTCCAATTCTGGTACAGAGAATCAGGTCTCCCATTTCTGTTGCAAGTCACTTGTTTGACCAAATAAGGGCAGCTCTCCTCTGTATATATTGGGCTGGATGTGTTGTCCCAAACCCAATGCCCTTCATATACGTTGCAGCCTTCTTCAATAACATCCTCGTCGTTTATGCTCACTGGTACTCTCAGAATTTTGTGCTTATTGCCCAGATGCAGTAGCTGCAGAAATGGGCTCTGTCTGTTCTTCAAATTGTCTAAAACGATCCGTGCCGTTCCGAGGATGAGAAGGGAAGCCAACGCCACGGTGAAGAGAAACTGGATTTGGCGATTGGTTGAATCTTGTGTCGTCATTTAGAGATGGTAGAAATGAGATTCTAGTATAGTCTTATTTGAATTTATTGTCTTTTTGTTCAAGGGGTGTCTTGGATTTTAAGCATTTGAGAAACTACTCAAGCTATGCAACTACCAGTTTGGTTCCTCTCTCTCTCTCTCTCTCTCTCTCTCTCTCTCTCTCTCCGTGGACAGATCTGTTTGCAGTTAGGTATCTTGTTGATGAGTCAATTTTAGTGTTTTTTTTTACTGAGCAAAAAAAAAAAAAAATAATAATAGTGTGTATGTGTGTTTTTTTCCCCAATTGAAATTGTGGGAAATTGTGATATCTTTTTGCTGCTTCAGAAGTCCTATTGGTATCGTTAAAAAATGAGAGGGACAAACTAAAGGAAATGATGGTAAAAAAATAAAGGAAATATAAACAATGGGTATGATAAGAATCAGTCCACTTCACCTCCAAACTCCCTTAACTTCTTAAGTTACGGACCTAGGGGTATTTTCGACTTTCCGGACCAAATTTCGACGATCCGAACCGTTAGATGTGTTTAAAAGGTGTTTTCAAGGTCCACAGCGAAGATTTGGCAAAAAAAAATACCCGGAAGGGCTTGATCGGAGCTATTTTCACAAAAACGCATATATAGCGTTTTTGTGAAAAACAGCTCCGATCAAGCCCTTCCGGGTATTTTTTTTTGCCAAATCTTCGCGTTGGACCTTGAAAACACCTTTTAAACACATCTAATGGTTCGGATTTTCAAAAAAACATTGGGAAGGTGGAGGTCCGTAACTTAAGAAGGTCAGGGAGTTTGGATGTGAAGCTTGGTGTGTGATAAGAATTACTGTCTTTTTTTTTATAAGAAAGTAATGCTGATTTGTACAGGATTGGGGACCCTGTAGATTGTAGTTTCCAATCAAAGTTGTTCGTTTGGTAATTAACGATCTAGATTATTCTATATGTAAATATTTATTTTTACGTGAAGATAATTCAGACCATTAATTGCTAAACGGACGATTGTGATTGTGGACTATAACCTTGTTGTGTTAATTTGAAAATTAAAATACTTTTATTAACCTAATTAAAAATATCAATTAATTTTTTATATTGTTGTACAAAGTTTATTGCATGGTATTATAACTTCACACTTTAACCAATTGAGGCTAGCTTAATCGACCAGGGCTCTTGCATCACCCTCGGAGGTTAGGAGTTCAAATCTCATTGTCTGCATATAGGGGCAATGAGCTTACTTCTCGTAATAGGTTAAGTTATTAGGATTGATTGTCTCGTGAATTTTCACAATTAATGTAGTATTCCGGTTTACTTGTAACTCTCACCATTGATATAGTGTCGTGGTACTTATACTTGAGTATGTAATATAATTACTCTCAAACAAACCAAGTTCAGGCTTAAACCTCGCTTAAGTCTCGTTCATCCATTATCATCATCATCTCTCTTCCTTTCAGTCGCAGAAAATGATAAGCCGCGTTGGGAGCATTCACACGCGTTGCCTGCGCCTCTCGTACTCCGCGACTGGGCCTCCGCCCTTGTCCTCCCCGCTCTCTCTCCGCCGCCACTTCCGCCGGCTGCTCGCCACCACCTGCTCGGTCGGAAACAAGAAGGAGAAAGTAATCGTGATTTCAGGTCCCACAGGTGCAGGAAAGAGTAGGCTTGCGCTGGAGCTGGCCAAGCGGCTCAACGGAGAGATCATCAGCGCCGACTCGGTCCAGGTTGAGAGAGAGTATTCACTTGGTCTGTCTTAGCTTCTATTTGGTTACCTAGAATATTTGAGGAGAGATTCGTAATTGGAATTCATGGAGAGAGACGCTGGTTTCGAACTGTTATTTCTACTTTTAAAAAAAAGTAATTAGAATCTTCTTTGATACGAGGCATTCCAGTGGGCAAACTCAAATCAAAGCATAAATTTTGAGTACCATCTTTATCACTAATAATATGGTTAATTGTGAATTTGTGAAAGAAAAGCCTTCGAAAAATTGAGTCAAAGATTTGGATTTTTCTCCAATTGGGTAAATTTCAGCGAAAATTTGATTTTGTATAGGTTTGAGTTAAGGAGCTGGTTGAATTTTAAGTGTTTTTTTTTTACTGAAGTTGTGGGCTTGAGTTCAAGAAAGGTTACGGACTGGAGATGCTTTGCCTAGGACTTTTGAACAAGTCGCCCTTTTTAATATGAATTGCTTACTTCTTGATTGGAGGTCACTTTGAAATTAAATTGCTAGCTGAGTTGATTCAATGATGCAGGTATATCAAGGCCTTGATGTTGGATCCGCAAAGCCATCAGCGAGTGAAAGACAGGTACACATAGATGCCTTTGGATGATTAGGTGGCAGTCATTGAATACCATCAAAATGTATTCTTTATTTTTATATGATATATTTGTATCTCATAGATGCTTGCATATTTCGTGATGTCTGGTCATTACCAAACTGGTCAAACTCTTTATAGCAGAGCTCGAGCGCGTACTAGAAGCTTTTGTAGGGATGCTATGTTTTTCTTTTTCTGAATAAGTTCTGTTTGAGTAACCCATGGTTGCCTGCGTAGTCTTGTGTGGTTGCTCTGCTGCTTTCAAATTCTGGAACTTGTCTACAAATCTTTATTTAGTTGGTCTAATTTGTTTTTTTTTTCTTTTCCTTTGTTTTGTTGCAGGAAGTGCCACACCATTTGATTGACATATTGCACCCATCTGAAGGTATGTTGTTTGCAGGGCCAGGTTGTAACAACCTTAATGGTATTTAACTCTGAAACTGTAGCTCAAGCAGCATACATTTGTCAACCAACTCATAGACATCTCACTGTGGGTTGTGACTTGTGAACTGCTAAAGGGTCATACATGATGGATGAAATTATGATAACACGTTAGAAACTCATTCTTAAGGAACATGACTGGCACCTCTTGGGATTTTACTACATGATGAAATGCTAAGTGTTCTAATTTTTGGTATGGTTTGCTTTTGGTGTTGTGATATGGTTCTCTACCATATTCATCTTTCATTCTCATAATGTCAAACTTAACATGATGTTCACAATTAGAATACTCTGTTGGGCAATTTTTTGAGGATGCAAGGAAAGCTACGAGAGATGTCCTTAACAATGGCCGTGTTCCAATAGTTACGGGAGGGACTGGATTATACTTACGATGGTATGTTCTATTTTTGTGCAATGCATCTTTCTGTACATAGTTGTCCAAATAGAAAGGCAAGGAACCTGGAACTGGAAGTTCTTTAAGTCTCTTTTGGGACCCATGAGAACAAGCTGCTCATATTTTCTGTAAAATTAGAAGTAGTTATAGCAAGCTGGGCTTTTCTGTAATCTTTGAAATGTTATGTACAGTAGTTCTTTTAAATTTGTTATTGAGGCTTAATGCTTTTGAAGTTCTGTTTAGGTAATATATGAATCAGCATGATGTTAAAGGGCTGGCTGTAATAATCTCGTTACACATGGTTTCTCTCCCATCATTTGTGTTGAGAATCTGAGATAAACTATATTCACTATATTTGTTTTCATCAAACTTGTGATTTTTAAATAGCTCTAGGAAATGTAATGCCAAAACTATTACATGACGATGGCAGGAAAAATACTGACTCTGTTTTGAAGATAGACGCCGATTAAAAAAAAATGTTTTGAAGATAGACTATTAGGCTAAGTTTCCACCACGGTATTTTCGGTATTCTTGGAATACAAGTTGTCAAATCAGTTGATGTAGTTCAAGAATACCAAAAATAATTATCTTGTGGAATTTAGCTTCATCAACCACTGGTTCGACTGTACAAATAGAATAGCATCAACCCTTGCATGACGAGGATGGTCAGAGAAACCTGATTCCTTTTCCATTAAGCTAGACTAGCACTCATTTCATGACATATTGATATCAATGAGACATACCACCTGGCTTCGCTGTAAGAGGAGCAGCGTGTACCTCTTACCGCTTTCATACTAGACTGTAAGAGATTCCCATTAAATTTCTGATGAATGATCAACTGTATGTGTTGTTACTTGTATGTTCACTCTTCACATTGAATTTTCTCATATAATCTCCTAAGGACAGTATCATTAACTAAAACTTTGGGGTTAATGCATGAGAAAAGTTAAACCTTGGGTTTCCTACATATAAAGGGGTGCTCATGTCTATGTTCTGTTGAAATCCAACTTATATGGCTCAAAAAGCCTTGATTTTGTCCTTTTATATTTAAGGTACATGTATGGAAAGCCAGATGTTCCAAAAGCTTCCCTAGAGATCGCCTCTGAAGTTCACTCGGAGCTTGAAGATTTGCAAAAAAAGGGTGACTGGGATGCAGCTGTTCAGCTGGTGGTAAAGGCAGGTGATCCAAGGGCCCAAACTTTAGCTGCTAATGATTGGTATCGTTTGCATCGTTCTCTTGAAATCATTAAGGTATGCTTATGATCTTCTGCTTTATGATCCAAATCTTAGGCTCTTAGCAGGGAAGTGATGCATTTCCTTCCTTTCTTTTTCTTGTTGGGGTATGCCATGATTTAGGCTCTTGTTAATTTTGCTGTACTGGGTGATGAATTATAATTAGAGCTAGAGCTTCTTTCTATGCTCAGGTTAGTAATATTCATGCTTTTTTTGGATGTTGCAGTCCAGTGGATCACCTCCATCTTCTTTTCGAGTACCATATGACTCCTTCCGGGAATCTTTTGATTCACGAGTAACAGACTGCTCTCTTGACAACAGTTCTTCTGATAATACAATTGAGGAGAGTAAATCAACGGATTTGGACTACGACTTCAATTGTTTTTTCCTTTCCAGTCAGAGATTGGATCTCTATAGATCGATTGATTTCCGATGTGAAGATATGCTTTCAGGTAAATATGCCATGCATGTGATCTCTGTCCCTTCTCTCTTTGAGGTCTCAAAAATTATGATATGTACTTCCTGTTTGTGTTGGAAAAGCCAGCCAATCCTTTTGACAATGGCCGTGACAGACACTCGCCTTTGTTGGCCTCACATTGTAAGTTGGAGCAATGAACATAAATGACATCCTAGGTAGTCCTTCTAGACTCCGCTAGGGTTGGGGACATGAAGCACTATGTCGCATACATGGATTATTATTTTGTCTCTGTTAAACATATCTTAAACATGTCTGTATATTTCCTCGCAATTTGTATATGTGTTTAAGTTTCTTCTTCTTTGGTGATGACATCAGCATTTCATCCGGTATGAGATAGTGTTTGGTACTTCCAGATGAAGTTATGTTGGATGCTAGTCAAGCTAGTTGCCTGATCGTTAACAGTTGGCTCGTTGTAATATTAAACATACATGGTTTCCCTTGCCCTTGGTTTACCAGTTTTATTTTAGGGGTTGTCCCTTCTCACTTCTGTTTATTGGTTTGGAGGACCAATAGTTTACCAAAAGGCCTGAATTTGTCAATCCAGTTTATGTTTCTTTTCCATTCAAGTTTTGGGTATTCCTATCTGTTTCCATTATTTTTTCTCCATTTTTCTGTTGTCTGGACTATATTCTGTTACTAACAGCTAAAGCCATCTGGATGAGTTAGGGAGAGTGGGAATTAGCGTTAAACCAATTCTTCAATAAATTTTTTAGCTCTGAAAAATTTATTTTCATAGTTTATTTTATGTTGTTGGAATTTTGATAAATTGCAGTTATTGATGTTTCATTTCTCTTTAATCTTAATGATGGCTTTTAAATGTACAGGAAGTGATGGTATTTTGTCTGAAGCCCAATGGCTTCTTGAGATTGGTCTTCTGCCAAATTCAAATTCTGCTACTCGAGCAATTGGTTACAGACAGGTGTGATTTTTTCCCTTGTCATTCTTTGTCATAGGTATCATTTTGTTTCACACTTCTCAAACTATGGTTTTGCTTCCTTTTTGTTTCTCGTTTTGTCCAGAGAGAGAGAGAGTTGTGCTAATTTTGTAGTTGGGAACTTTGATCTCATTGCCTCATTTACTTGGTTGTCATTTTGGCTATGTTACATCACACAATCCCTTGTAAGAATAAAAGTTTATCACGAATAACGTGTGTGAATGGAGAAAGCTACTTGCTAGAAATACTTATCTTAGAACATTTACTCTTCCAGCACTGTTCCTCAAATCTTAGTGTAGTGCCATATATATATTTTTTTGTGGAAGGGTTTAGTGCCTGATTTGGCTGGATATGTTTCTAAATTTGCTGCATATAAGTTATGGAGAAACGTAGTGACAGTGATCTTCACAATAGGGATTAGATTATTGATAATGGAGATACTTACAGGGTTTCTCAAGTTCTTTGAAGTAAACCCTTGACAAACTTGAAGAAATGAAACTTGGTCTATGGACAATACTTGAATTTCATGGGCTTGAATTTTGAGAGCTAATGCATTTGATATTCTGACATTCTTGTGTGAGTTTACAAGATGTGAAAGTATATTAAAACCATGAACAAGAAAATTTCGTACTGGAGATGATGCGACCTCGATATATCACAAGCACAACTGTAAAGTTCATCTAAATACCCTGGACAATTGTGGAGGATCACGCTTGTAAGCTCTCTCTATGCCTCACATAGGAGAAGAAGTGCTGAAGAAACGGTCTCTTGGAAAGAGAGGGAGATCCACAATTGCTTTCAATCTGTTTTTATTTCCATTGGGTTCATGGATTGGATGTCCCAAGTTGTTGGATAAGGCTTATGGGCTTATGGAGCTGCATTTGGTTGCATGATTTTTGTGTTGTTTTAACAGCTGTTGTATTCTATATGTGGAATATGCTAAGTCTTGGTTTTATCTCATCCAGTTTTAGGATTAAAATTGAGTTTCTCTGGCAATCCGGCTATCCTTTGTGAAAATTATATGCATGTGCAACCATTAGTGAACTTTGTGTTGTCAATAATTCATAATAAGCTGTCACATCTTAATATTGGTGAGCCTTGCTTGTTGTTTGTATCAGGCTATGGAATACTTACTCAAGTGTAGAGAACAAGGGGGCTGGAGTTCCTCCAGAGAGTTTTATGCATTTTTATCTGAATTTCAGAAAGCATCTAGGTATGTAGTTAGTTTCTGTGATTCTCTACCTCTTACCATGCACTTATGACAAAGCTTGTCATCATTATGGCTGTACAATTGCACACTACCAGATATATTATTGCTGAAGCCAAACTTGCCAAATACATGCACAATAATTTAAAGCAAAATAAGATTAAGACATGCTAAAGTTTGATAACTAAAGTTGAAGCTTCTCCTTCTTGCAACGCTTCACTCACTTCTACTAAAGCAAATGGATTAAGACATGCTGAATCTTGCTAACTGAACTTGAAGCTTCTCCTAGGCTTCCGTGTTAACGCGTTCTTTAGGTAGGTTTTGTTAATGTTTACCCTAGTTTCGTTAGTAGGAATCCGAAGTTAAAATCTATTTTTGCCCGTTGAGAGCAGCTGATTCAGTTTGGTAAGCTTTGTTTTGCTTCATTCCTCCTTACCGAGCTGATGTCCATAGGGAGGTCCTACATTAAAAATACTTATCATGTGCCAATATTGGACTCTTAGGGCGAAGCTTTTGACATCTGATTTTCTTCTTTGAAATGGATTCTTGAACACTTAAATCATTCCGAACATGCAAATGATTTTTGAACACTTCAAACATTTTCAACCTCTTTTTCAGTTCGCAGTGCTTGGGACAGTCTCTTTACCAATGTTGCACCTTGATTTTTGAACATAGGAGTACTAGTTTGTGTGTGTGTGTGTTTTTTTTTTTGAATTGTGCTTGTATAGGTTTGGAAAACTTTAGTTGCTACAATGGACTAATTTAAGTATTGTAATCATTATCTGATTATCTTATGATGCAGAAATTTTGCAAAAAGGCAATTGACTTGGTTCCGTAATGAGCACATTTATCATTGGCTTGATGCTTCTAAATCTTTGGTATGCCATTTGGGTTTCTTCTTGAGTGCTGTTTTATAGTATTTCAAACTTCGTTTTTTGGCTTGATCCACACTTAAGAGAAAGCCCCAACTTAGGCCCTAGGAAGTGGATTCCATATGCTAAAGCCCTTAGAAGTGGATTCCATATCCTAAAATGAAGTCCCTTTGATTAACATCCTCTTGTTAAGCAGAGGACTTGCATACCCTTTATGATAACCTCCCAACGCGTTAACTTTTGCAGGAAAATGTGCTAGATTTCATATCTGACTCATATTATGACCAAAGTGGGACTTTGATCGTTCCTGAATCACTTAGTATGAAGAAAGACATATCAAAGCGAGAAACTTCGATATTGAAAGCCTACCGCGCTAAAAATAGGTATGAATGCCTCAATTCATAAGATGTGTTTTTCTATACTCGGCCCAAATGGCTAAATTGATTTGTTTGTTTGTGAAGGCATTTTGTTAGCCGAGATAGTTGTTCCAGCATTTTGGATTGGATAGGAAGAACTCAAGGACGGACTGCTGAGTTTATTCATCAATGAAGCCTAGACTGCTTTGCGTCAACATTTTTAACCCTTTCGGAACCTGAGCGGTCTCTTCAAATTTGAGATCCTTTCCGAGGTTAGTTTTGATGCTTTAATCTATGTCTTCCAATTGTTTACAAGCAATATCTATGGTTTTGGATTGAGTGCAAATGATCTTGTACCCATGCCTCCTTCGTTTGAGTACCAAGAATCACGTTGACTGTCCTCATGTCAATCGCACAGAAACTCGATCAGCCTCCTCCTTTCCAAAAGAATTTCTTTGATCCTTTAAATAAAAGCCGCCTTATATGCTCCATGTGCCTAGTATTTTTGGGTCTTAATGATCATTCCGTATCTGTTTTGAATTAAGAACTCGTACACCTTACTATCTTAACGCAGCAGAAATGACTCGTTTTGCAGATCATTCATCACCCAAGGGACTCAGCCAGAACTTTCCGAAGGCATACTGTTAGTTATGATCCCAAACATATGGCTGAAAGGCAATCTGGTGATTCATGCTGGTTGTTTTAAAGCTCTCTGGGGTAATGTATGTAAACAAATACGACACTCAATCTGTGTCATCTCAATTCCACTTTGTACTACTAGTTTCTTTGAAAGGAAAAAATTAGGTGCTGTAATAGAGAGCCGAAATCGCGTGACTTATAATTCGATGATGACCAATTTTTGTTCAGTGATATTTTTGTTTTCTTAATACTCTCCAATGGGTGTGGCAAATGAGCTCAAAGAGCCTAAGATACCACGATCATCGCATTGTTAGTGATTTTTGCGTTTGGAAATTCATTAAGCTACCAAATATGAAAATTTCAAATTTAAGCTCTTTAATCAATGACCTTAAAAGCTGGTTACGGTCTTCAAATCACATTAGTGAATTGTGCGAAACAAAATTACTCCTACAACTTAAAACACGAGAATAAGTGTGAACATCGAATCCTCAAGCATCTTGCGAAACGGTGACACCACGTAGTGTGCCGCTGACTTGTCACCGGCAAAGGTGAATTGCCTAGTGAATTTTGGGCAACAACACTTAGAATGTAAAGCACGAGAATAAGTTTGAACGTCAAATCTTCAAGCAACATATGAAACAGTGACACAATATGTGGCGCTCTTTAACTTGTCACCGTCGAATCCAAATTGACAGTATTGAGTGGTTGGTCAGCTTAACCTCTAAGACCCGTCTTGGACGCTCATTGACACGGGACCGAGACGAGACTCGAGACTAAAGACAAAAAAAACTTCACTTTGGGGGTGTGAAAAAGGGGTGTGGATAACAATTTGGGGGTGTGAAAATCACTCCCCTTCACAAAATATTGCGAAAAGAAAAGTAGAGGCACGCATTGGAACTCACGACCACTCACTCCATTCGAGTGGTTGACGGATCCAACATAAAGTGCAAACTTTGAACGCCGTCTCACTTTATTCCGCCTTTCATCTCTCTCTCTCTCTCTCTCTCTCTCTCTCTCTACGAACAAGAAGGCGACAATGTTGAGATCAATCCAAGCGTCCGTCAAAAGAGCCGCATCTGCGGCCTCATCAACCCAACCCCTGCTGCCCCGCCGCGGGTACTCATCGGAGTCGGCTCCCGAGCGGAAGGTGGCCGTGTTAGGAGCCGCCGGTGGGATTGGTCAGCCGCTTGCGCTGCTAATGAAGCTCAACCCACTCGTCTCCAGTCTCTCACTCTACGATATCGCTGGCACGCCAGGTGTCGCCGCCGATGTCAGCCACATCAACACCAGATCTGAGGTTCTTATTCTCTCTCTCTCGCTATCTCTCTCTATGGGCTTTAATTGATATTTAGTGATTATTTCGTGCTCTTCATCTCTAGGGTTTTGATCTACCTTCGCTTTATTTATCTAATTTCTCTCTCCATCTCTGGGGTTTAATTGATCTTATAATTTCTAATCTTTTCTCTTCATTTCTGGGGTTTTTCTCATCATTTCTGGTTGTCTTGTTCGGTTTTCCTTTTGATTCGAGTCTGATACTTGGATAATTGTTTCTTGTTGAGAGTTCGGCCAAACCAACAAACCCACACCTTGGAAACGAATATTAATCAAGAATAGAAACAGAGAACGGAAGACAGAGATTTTCAGGTGGTATCCCAACTTTAGTTGACTTGCACGGCTCACGCCAGTTTCCATTATGTATCCTATGAAGAATGGAGTGTACAAGTTACATCAGCTTTGGTTAGCAAGCTTTTACAAATTACATCGATTATTAAATAGTCAGCAAAGCGCAAATTATTCTGAATCTGGCTTCATATACCCAACATTTCTCTATTTCTATATCTCTCTACAGATCTAACTTCATTTGACTAAACTACACCTCTTCATTATATACATGCTACTGGTGGTTATGTTCTGAAACTAATTATCTAACATTTACATGTTCAACCTATTGAGCGTGGATACAAGATATGAAAAGGTAGGCAATATAAAAAAGCATAAAGGAAGAGTACGTGCTTGGATATATTGTAAGTTTGGGTTCACACAGAATGACAGAAACTCGTGATTAGTTAGAAATAGTAGCAACTTTTAACTAGGAAACATTGATCTTTGGGACTTGCTATTAGTTTAGTAATTGTACTTTTTAATTTCAGTATGTCGTGTAAATGTTCCAGTTGTGTTTATATTCACATTTTAAGTATTGATGCGGATGTGGGAAATGATTTTTTAAGGATGCATGTCAATTCAGAAAATTCTGGAAAGGGTTGATAGTGGGTCAATCAGTCTTTTTTCCCCCGTGTCGTAGAGGTCGGCAATGTATTGGAAAACTTTTCATTTATTTATTCAGTATAATTATACTTTGATGTGATGTAGGAAAAAATAATCATCTTTTAAAGTTAAAATTCCATAGAAGCTCAGATATGCGATCTAGAATATTTAATACATTCAAATTCAAGAAATTATGAAGTATGGTATACCGTATGGTGTATATGTACTGGAGGAATACCGGAAGTCCATATGGATACAACAACATTCAAGAAGTATCTGTTTCTCAGTCTGCCATACATTCATATGTAAATATATATGATGACTATTTGTCTGTGGCTCTGTGCAATTGATCAATGTCTCTCTCTCTCATATTTAAAATTCCATCAAGCTCAGACATACATCCGTTTGTTTCTTTGGAGTAGGTAGCTGGCTACATGGGTGAGGATCAGCTAGGGAAGGCTTTAGAGGGATGTGATTTGGTCATCATTCCGGCTGGTGTCCCAAGAAAACCCGGGATGACTCGTGATGATCTCTTCAACATCAATGCCGGCATTGTCAAATCACTGTCCGCTGCAATCGCAAAATATTGCCCCAATGTGAGCTTCTCCTGTTGCCTCTCTGATTTTGAGTCTGCTATTCGCTCGCCAATTTTCAACTTGGATTATTTCGTGTGATTGCTTTTGTGATTTGGGATTTGGATTCATGAGGTCAGGCCCTTGTTAACATGATAAGCAATCCGGTGAACTCTACTGTGCCAATTGCTGCTGAGATCTTCAAGAAAGCAGGGACATATGATGAGAAGAAGCTGTTTGGTGTGACCATGCTCGATGTGGTTAGGGCAAAGACTTTCTATGCCGGGAAGGCGAAAGTTCCCGTTGAGGGTATGCCTTATTATGGACTTATTAAAGTCAATTTTATGTATCTACTCTAGGGATAGACTACAGTTTTCCTCCAGCAATGTCTACTTTGCTGGCTAAAACTATTGTCTTCTTTGTTACAGGGGTTAATGTGCCAGTTGTTGGAGGTCATGCGGGCATCACCATTCTACCGCTGTTTTCACAAGTACAACCTTTATTTGCTAATCTTAGAATACGTCACATGATTGTTCTGAACTTTGGAAACTGGCATGGAAGCCCAATTTCCAATCTATGTTTTTTTTATTTTTGTATGTTTTCCCCCTGCTAGGCTACACCGAAAGCCAATTTGTCTGATGAAGATATCAAGGCTCTCACAAAGCGGACACAAGATGGAGGGACCGAAGTTGTCGAAGCGAAGGCTGGAAAGGGTTCAGCAACTCTCTCGATGGCGTAAGTTTTGGGATTGTAATCCCACTTGCACTAGAATCTTTACGTGGTTGGTAATATTTTGGCAGGGTATGAGGTGATTGAGAGCCTTTATACATGTTTTGTTAACCAACACACCTGTCATATTGCAATCTTGATTCTTAGATTGTATTGCTAGTGGAATTTACGTGCTTGAGAATAAAATTAGTGGTTTCTGTCTATTATGCTTCCTGTAGATATGCTGGAGCTATTTTTGCTGATGCTTGCTTGAAGGGCCTGAATGGGGTTCCAGATGTTGTAGAATGTTCATTCGTGCAGTCAAGCATCACTGAACTGCCTTTCTTCGCGTCTAAGGTGATGAAATGCAACTGAACTGTGAGAGCATTTGTTTATGATTGATGACTTCTTTATCTTCGTTTGAAGTAGCTGTTGCTTAGCATGTTTGTTTAATCTGACTGCTTGTATGTGTAAATACTGTTGGGTCTCTTCCTATCGTGACTTGAGCCTCTTATCTTCTTTTGATACATTGGTCAGGGTAATTTTGGGCAAATAGTTTCCATTCGCAGTCCCGCTCGCGCGCAAATAGACTAAGATGGTTTGGATATATCTATTGTAGACCTGTAGATGCAATAGTTAGGAGAGTTGATAGAATAGATTTAGGTAGTAACGCTACGAGGAGAAAGAAGACTCAGATTGACATTAGATGCTGTAGTCCGCAAGGATATGAGTGCACTAAATCTTAGTGAACATGTAGCCCTTGATAGAGCTCAATGGAAAAACACGATTCATGTAGCCGACCCCAATTAATTGGGACTTAAGCCTTTGGTTTGGTAGAGCAATATGTAAAAATATCATGAAACAACGCAAACAACCGCTGAAAAGCAGCAATCTTAAAGGGACTGAGATATTTTGGACTGGGCAAGAAAGGTTAAAGAGAGAACAGAAACTGATTTTTAAAGAAGCTTATCTGTGTACCGGTAACGAGGCCAATTGCCCTGAGCACTTGAGAAGGCTCTCGATGTCACTGTTTTTGTGGTCCTTTCATGATTATATCACGCATTAATGCCAGTATGGTCCAAGACCTGTGTTCCAGTATGTGATTTGACTTTCCTATACGTACATGGTGTTGTCTTTGTCTTTCTTATTGTATTGGTTAAACAAAACATAAAGATGCTCACTCACTGTTCAACTTCTGGATTTATAGTTGGGTTTATGCTTGGTTTCAATCGCATTCATATAAAGTCGGCTGTCTTGGGTTTTGTTGACTTAATAAAACATCTAAAATGTCTACTGTATCCATGCCTGCAGGTAAAGCTTGGGAAGAATGGTGTGGAGGAAGTTCTGGACTTGGGTCTGCTTTCAGATTATGAAAAACAAGGATTGGAAAGCCTCATGCCCGAGCTCAAATCCTCTATTGAGAAGGGAATCAAGTTTGCCAACCAGGGTTGAAGGAATATGCAGCTGTTGGGGTGTCTCTCCCCGTCTATTTGAGAATTTTCTGAATTTTGCATCCTGTTCAACAGTTTTGTATCATTTGAAACGGTTGGTTGCTGCCTGAGGAGTCAGTTTTGCAGTTTCCTGAAGAGTAGACTTTATTTAGACAAAATATGAAGCCGTTAATAATACCTGTTGTAATGTGTATCATTAACATTACAACTAATCTTATTAGAATAGGTCGTTAGATGTCACAATTCAACTTCAGCGGTTAGTATTTGGATTCTTTGATGTGCTTGATTTATGGTAACCTGATTTATGGGCCAATGATGGATGTGCCCTCAACGTAAGCCCACTCGGCCAAATGTTGTGCAGTCCAGTATTTGCTTCCACAGAGTGAGGAGGCCTGGCTTGAAACTATGGATGGCAATGGGGCGGTTCGGTTCAGTTATTGGTATAACTGAACCCATTACCCTAACCCAGAATGGTACCCATAACCGAACTGAAAACCGTTCGGGGAGGGGTTCTTGAAACCGAAACCGAACCAAACGGGGTTCGGGTACCCGAACCTGAGATTTCAAACCAACAACGATTCTGCCAATTTCTTCTAAATAACCAACAGCAACTTGAGAAAAGGAAGAAGGGATTAGCAAGTGGTGGTCTCCATTATGCCTTGTAAATTGGTTCCTTTTTCTTAACATCAGTACCACAAATGGCATCACCAGATCGAGAGCAAATGTGCACATATCCTTTTTCACAAATCGAGGGCAAATGTGCACAAATGACATCAAATGTGCACAGATCGAGAGCAAATGTGCACAATTGGTTCCTTTTTCTTAACAACAGTACCACAAATGACATCAAATGTGCACATATCCTTTTTCTTAACCGAACATCAAGGAAGAAGGGATTTGAGAGCAGTTTACAGGAACTTTCAGTTTGAGAGAGAGAGAGAGAGAGAGAGAGAGAGAGAGAGAGAGAGAGAGAGACTAGAGCACAGATCGAGATCGACGTGAGGCTTGGGCCGCTTGGCATGTCGGAGAGAGAGAGAGAGAGAGAGAGAGAGAGAGAGAGGAGGTGAGACCGTGAGAGATGATCACCTCTCTCTAAGTCTGTGGAGTTCTTAACCCTAAATGACAATTTGAGGCTTTATAACACTATATATATAGAGGAGTTAAATGTAATTAATATATACTACAAGGGGTAAATATGTAATTAAAAATTTCAGTTCGGTTCGGGTTACGGTTCGGTTCAGGTAGCGGTTCGGGTATCAGCTCAACCCAGAACCGAACCGAACCCGTTTGGTTATCTCAAATCAGAACCCATACCCGTACCCGTAGGGAATATTTTCGGTTATGGTTAGGGGAAAAAAATCGGTTATGGTTCGGATACCCATCGGTTCGGTCGCGATTGCCATCCCTACTTGAAACCCAGCACTCTGATCTGTAACTCTACCTTGTTACCATGGCCAACAATGATCATTGGTTTACATCTCTTGCTTCCAGAGAGGAGGCCCCGACTGGTTTCATCACGCGGACAATATACAACTTCTGTAAATACCTAAACTTATTTGCTTACATATCTCTTGGGTATGGTATGTGCAAAGATCGCAGGTTCACTTAATTTAGCACAAAATGCTGTAGAAAATATGTGCCTCCTTTCGTTTGCAACCATTTTTTAGTATGGAATCGTACTAGGAAAGCATCAAATGTTGAATGGACGGCAGAGGTAAGCATGGAATAAAGCAAAACAAAACCTACAAAATTCATGATGAAGCTTCAATCTCGAGAGCCACTCTGATTTCTAAACCTGTCCTACTAATAATAGTCTTCTTCCGAGTTAAGCTGCGACTACAACAGTGGCATAAAGACCAATCTACAGTGAGTTCTTGGTCACCGAAACTGAGAGCACTTCTAGCCATTTACACCTGCTCTACAAAACGATGACTTCACCACCACCCACATCCCATCATTCTCATTCACATCCAAATTTGACAAAAGAACCACCCTTAGAGTTAGGACAATATGTAAAGAGATTGTACAAAGTTAGGGTTCCAACTTCCAAATCAAACACCTTTCAGAGGGCATTTTGTTCTGCATCCATCCGCAGGAATCTTCTGTACAGCTCCCCCAAGTGGCTTGTGCGCGATCTGTGCATAGCATTCTCAATAGGCGTGGAAGTCAACAGAGATCAAGATCCAGCTGAGATATTCTGCACCAGATTTGATTCTAAAATATTAGTAGCAATATACCTTGGCTAAAAGAATGGGAAACTGAAAAAACAAAAAAAAAACAAAAAAGGGACTAAACACCACAAGTCCACATAAAAAAGCGAACAAAAAACCGTAACTTAATGTCGTCCTCGTAGGGTGTTTGAAGGCGAAAACTTTACAAGGGCCTTTATTAACAAATCTAATAGTGGTTCTTTGTATCATCTGTTTCTTTTTTTTGATCGGCTGTATCATCTGTTTCTTTAGGGGAGAATCTTTCATGATAGACTATGATGCACCCCACAAGCAATGTTTATTATCTAGCAGTCCCAAAATCTTTCCATTTATGAGATAACCATGATTACTGACAGCACAGGAATGCCCTATAAACTTCGTGAGTATTTCAGAACACAAAGGAGGTCGTTGCTGACAAGATGCAGTGATGGCTGAAGCAGCTTTTCCAGAAACATTAACGGCATGAAGATCAAAGGGAGTGTAGGAAAACTTATTAGTTGCAGAACACCCGCGAAGTATAGTAGAGCACAAAAGATAGGATACAATCCACTGCTTCAACTCCAACTGGAGGATTCAAAGTGTTTTCGGTTTAATCACAGCAATGTTGCACATCAGATTTTGCTTTACCCAACTGTTATCCCCTGACTGAACAATGGGTGTAGATATGCAAAAGATAACGATCAAAACTATTTCCCAATAGAATCTCATATCAGCAAGCATAGCAAGAACAAGAAAAAAACAGAGGGATTTCAAAAACCAAACAAAAAAACTAATTCCGCATATTGTCAAGAAACTGGAACTCCGTGATTGATAAATCTTTACTAGTTAGACAAAGAAAATTAAGCATGTAAGAAATATTCTTTCCTCTTCCTTTTCCTTTTTCTCCTTTGAATCTACAGGTGTAATGTTCTTTGCACTATATAGGAAGATCCTTACAAACTATACATATACAAAAAATCAATGTACCTTAACTGAATCCTCTCGAGTCCTAGGTGAATGCCTTCCATCTGATCCAGATGAACTATCACTCTCAGAATCTGCAAGTAGATTATCACATTGAATCAGTAGATGTGTTTCGTAATCAACCAGAAGTCCTTAAATGAAGAACTGAATTACAGTGAATTAATACATAAATACTGTACAATAGCTTCTAACTAAAAACCACATACCACTTGAAGAAGAACCAGAGCCACTGCTAGAACTGCTTGAACTACTTGACCTACTAACATTATCCCCTTGTCTTTCCCCTTGAACAGGAGCAGCAGCAGTATTCTTTTCATCTGCTTAAAAAGTAACAGATCTAATACATGAGTGCAAAATGAATAGCCTTTGGTTTGACAGTACAAGGATAAAACTTCATTGACCTTTGTTTTTTTCTTCCAAACTAACCTTTTTTAGATACTTTTGGCGCGTCCATAATTGCCGAAGAAGGGTTCTGCAATGATATACAGATGAACAACTCATTAGCCAACTTCACATCTATTTAGGATAAAAAAATAAATTGCAATCTAAAAACTCACCATTGCTGGGACAACAGGTGTAGCTTCTGCTCTCACTTGGAGAGCAAGTTCGGCTCTTCTTTTGTTCTTACTCAAATTCTTCCTGTGATTACTCACTAATCTATCAAGTTCCCAAAGTGTTTCTGCATCAACATTGTCAATGTCCACTTCTATCTCATCGTCATGTTGAGAAACTGCCGAATTCCTCTTCTTAATGATCTGGACAATGTTGTCCAGTTTTTCCGGGGGTAAACTCTGAAGGTTTGTGCTAAGCCTCTGTTTCTCCTCATAAGTCATGTCCCTTTTGTTAGGTTCCTTAGCTTTAGGCTTTTTTGGAACAAGAGCCCTTCCCACTGAAGCATTGGGTTTAAAACTATAATCTACAGGCATTACTCCTGTCATTGATTCTGCTCTCTCCGAATTCCTCACTTCAGGAACAGGCAGTTGTGGGGGAGGAGGGTGAAAATATCTTGATGTAGGAGTAGGCAAACCTACATCATCCACCACTTCATATCTCCAATCAATATTGTACTCGGTCTCCATAGCTGTCCACTTCTCTTCGAAAATCTTAGTCAGCTCCTCAGCCATAGTGTGAACGTCTTGACCCTTTGGATTATATGTCATGGCGTTACGGAATGTAAGTCTCACATCCTCAGCGAATTCTCTTGGAGACTTGTACCAATTCTTTGATAACCTACTCTTAATTGTACCCAAATCCATAGGTTGCTTAATTACAACATGATAGTCATGGAGCCCCATTGCCTTGGCGTCGACTGGCTTATTAAACACCCAAGCATACTTGTGCTTCATCAACCTCGAGAGCAAATTGTTACAAATCTTCATTACTTGAATAGCATACTTGTCCATACGAAACCCATGTCTCGTCTCCCCACCGTGTTTCTTCCTGCCGTGGGATTTCAACTTCTTGTTGCTCTCTGCATGCGGTAACCTGTCGTTTCCAAGGACGAAGTCCGACTTCTGGTAATATGGATTTTCTTTTGGAGTTCTCTTCTCTTTCTCAACAAAATCACTAGCCCCATGATTGACCTCCATGATTGGAACACTCAGCGGCTGCAAAGGCCTTGAATCATGATGTCCAACCGAACCCACCTCTGAGTTTACTCTAGCTGAAGCCCTTTCATCATTCCCCGCATGCTGCCAACGACTAACAGTAGAGTACCCAGTAAGCGGAACTGCCTCAACCTCAAGCTTCTTCACTGAACTCCTCACCTGATCAAGCTCATTCAGTAGCTTCCTCTTAAGCTCACGAATCTCACTTTTCGACCATTCTCCTCCTAAACTAATCCTAACTCTATTCTCCACTCTACTAATAATTGGCTTGGCAGCTCCATTCCCATAGGACGGTTCGCCACAATTCACAGCAGGGTCTTGAAGCGGCCTATTATGGGTTGACAAATCATCAGAAACCCCATCTAATTGTGATTGGGTTTGCAGATGTTGAGACCCATTCACATCCTCAATAGCTAGGGTTTGGGGAGACAGCTGAGGAGCTGCATCACCATTGTTCTTTCCATCATTGTTACGGTTATTATTATTATTGCTTTCATCGATGTCAGGCGTGACTGTGGCTGTTACTGCCGCCAAGGTGGTGTTATTCCCTCTGTTGTAGGTCGTACCAACGGCGTCGCCACCGTCGTTGATATTGTCCTTTTTGAGGCGTTTGTTGTGAAACTTTCTCGTGTACACCTTAATATCATCTCCCCATTTATGCCTCTCTCTAAGCTCACCTAATATCCCCGAATCCATACATGAAACAAATTCCACAAACCCTAATTACTCGATCTCGCTAAAAACAAAAATCACGGATTTTCCTCAACCATGCAAATCTAGTCGGTTCAAACATACGGTCTAGACAAAAACCGATCTGCGAAAACCGGAAACTTAATTGGATATGCTAAAAAAAGTCCCTTCACCTTTTAGGGCTTCAAAAACTCTTAACAAACGTCCTAGTAATAAAAAGAGCTGCTAATATAATCAGTCGAGAACGAGAAATTTACCAAACCGATGGATCTGCGGCTGAACACACAGGAAAATTAGGGTTCCGATTAGTCGGAGAGAAACCCTAGACGGCGATACACGATCGATGCAGAATTTGTTCGAGATCTCTCTTTCTCTCTCTAGGCGGCGCACTTTAGTCAATCACACGCGCCTGCGGAAAAAAGTGATCAAAAGGCGGGTGTTGTTTCCGCCACAGGTGGGCCCCATCCGTTCGTGCGTGATTTTACGACTTTTTGGCTGTCTTCCACGGTACCTACTACCCCACACGTATCTCGACCGTCTAATAACTTTTAGATGGTTGACCCTAGGGCATTATGTGTGCGGCATCCTCAGGAGGTGTTCCACTAAGTTAGTTTTTTGAATAAATTGATTTTTTACGGTTTTTTATGTGATGTATTGTGAAAGAATGACCTGTCTCGATTTTTGAAAAAAAACAGTTTTTTGTTAGTGGAGCACCCCCTGAGTGTAAATTTGTTCACCGTCACCAAAACTCTCGCTCTGATTGGTGAAAAAGTTATGGAGTCCACTACAAACTAACACCACAGTTATCAAAAAGTGCATTGATTTTGTAGTGGACCCCATCTTTTAGATGGTTGACGCTTGTGCATTATGTGTGCGGTATTCTATTTGCTGAGTGTAAATTTGTTCATCGTCAGACATAGTTTTCTAAAAGATTTTAGCAATTCAGTTGCTAAAATTACCATAATTTTAGCAAATAAGTTCAACAGATGCTAAAATCATGGTTTTGAAATAAAAAAATGAAGTGGTTCCGTGTATCGTTTTTTGATTTTTTTTGCACCAAATTAAAGTACTCCTCGTGTACTTTAAATTCAAAAAATAATACACGGAAACACTTAATTTTTTAATTTGAAACACTATAATTTTAGCAACTGAATTGCTAATATATTTTGGAAAACTATGCCCTGAGAGTGAACAAACTCTTGCTCTGATTGGTGAAAAAGTTGTGGAGTCCACTACAAACTAACACCATAGTTATCAAAAAGTGCATTAATTTTGTGATGACCCCATATTTTTTCGATCAATCAAAGTGAGAATTTTGTTTAGCGAAGGGTGAACAAATTAGTAGATTATTAGCTCCCAAAATTTCCTCCTTGCTAGGAGATCTTGCGCGTGGGTTCACACGCGACCGTCGACTGTGTCTAGAATTGAAATGTACGTGTATTTTGGGCTCTTTGAGGCCTTTGGGCTTCTTAGTGGGAGTGGACATCGATCGAGATGGGCTGGATTCGGGTTAGGTTTGTTTCTCATAGTGAGAAAATTTGGGGTAAACAATAATTCCAAATTATTCAAGCCGTAATTAATTTCTGAATTAAAAATTGAAAATTAGATTTAGTACTTACCCAATTGAGCTGATTTTATGAGACCACAACAAAAATTAATTTAAAATTTAACGAACGGCTTAGATCATTTCTGTTAGACCCAAAAGTGGACCTCGCACACCGATCTGTGCGCCACCATCGGTGAAAAGGGGTCTGTCCCATAGCGGAAAAGTACTGCGTAAACATATCTTTCCAGTATTTGTAATAGCGATGCCTCTGTTGAGGTTTTTTGATCTATAAAATTGTCTTTCAGTTAAAAAAAATATATAAATCCCAAGTCCGTACTCTTTCACAATCACAACCCAAAAAAACAGTATAATTAAATCCAGTGGCTACAATTTTCTCCACCCCTCTGGTTTATGGTGCAGGGCATAACTGAGGGAAGTGGAACAGCTAAAAATTATCCTGCACCAATTAAACCTTATTGACTTTGATCCAAAAAATAATGGCATAGAGTTGAATATTCAACATTCCAAAACTAAAGTCCACACGGATTTCAGAAGAACGAGGTCACGACTTCTCCACTCATCAAGGCCTGGGATTTAAAAATTCACCTCCTCTTAAAGTTTCGCGTTCAAAATTTTTTAGACGCTATACAAATGAATGTATTTTCAACCCTACAAAAATACTATTTTTTTTTTTACGTCCAAAAAATATACGTTTTTCAAAAGAGATTTAAAAAGAGACGGAAAAAGTAATATTGATCTTTTAAAAATTAGGCGAGTATGCCATTTTGAACACGCCGACATATCATTAAAACCATTTAGGGGAGAGAGTTGACAAACACACAAGCTAGGGAAAGCCCATGTGCTGTTCACAAAGGTTTCACGAGCTCGAGGAGATCCGGCATCAATGGGTGTTTACCATTAATATCAAACACCTGTCTATCTCCATATATATTTTTTTATATTTGTATGTACTATATAATAATATAAATGGGAGAAGAATGGGTGGGTATAGGGTAGAGCAGACGTGGTGTCTGAGCGCGAATCTCGGCTGTCTTAAGTGTTTTGGATGGTTCGAATTTTAAATACACTCTTAGAGCATCTCCTACCCATCTCTCACTCTTTCTCCATTTTGGAGACTCAAAAAATTATATTTTATTCAAAAAGTAAATATGGAGAATGAACAACTCAAACCCCAATTCTCCATTTTTCATCTCCCAAATTTCCCTCCAAAATTTTGCTCCCAAAATTCCTCTCCAATGCTTTTCCCTTCGGTAATGGTAGCATTACACCACCAGTAATATGATGCAAGTGCAACTAGATTTTTAATTTACTTTCTGTGCTCCATAATTTCCATTTTTTTTATGAACAAAAAAAAATTATGAGAGTTGAAATGGTTTGAATTTTTTTTTTAAAAGTTATTTCAAAGTGTATTTATACCTATGTAATATTAGGCTCATTTTGAAGATACTATTAATATCTTTTCAATGATATAAATTTAAAAAAAATTGAGTGTATAATTTAAAAGTTATATGTCATTCAAGAAAATTTAGTAAAAAGAAATTAGGATATGGTTGGTATTATAATTTGTTATCAACACATCCAAAGGATAAAATGGTGATTTTAAGTAAAAAGGAGAAATGGAGATGGGTCTCCATTTGGTGGGAGATTCTCCAAATATGGAAGATGAGAGTTGGGTCTCCAAAATGGAGAACCCAAATGGAGATGGGTTGGAGGACATGAATTCTCTAAAAGAGAAATTTGGTTCTCTAAAATGGAGATTTGGAGATGGGTAGGAGATGCTCTTATGTGTTTTGAAATTTGGACTGTACAAAAATATTTTGGACGACCGAAATACTTGACAGGTACCACCACATGCTACCCATTTGGCACCGAATTTTTCATATATATATATATATATACACTCAATAACAATAGTTAAGTTTCCAACGCACTTTAACGGACAATGGGTTTGAAGCACCACACTCACAAAGCCATTTCTTACCCACACTTATTCTCCATACGATCTTCAACCATCCTCACCCTAATCCTCTTCCTCGCCTGCACCATCTACCTCTTCGCCCCGGCCAGGCGCTACCCGGACCACCTCTCGTGGCCCGGCGGTCCTGGCCTGTTCAGGGGCGATCTCCGGGACGCGAGATTCCCATGGAACAAGCTCTGTTACGGGCCAGCCCAGGAGAAGCTCAAACTAGCAGTCTTCTCCAGGTCATGGCCCGCTGGCCCTTCTCCAGGCGGCATGGAGCGCCACGCCTACACTCTGTACCGCGCTCTAGCTGCCAGGGGCCACGAGATCCACGTTTTTACCGTCCCGTCCGACAAGAAACCCCACGAGGAGATGATAATCCGCAGAGTGAACAACGTCAGACTGCACTTCGCGCCCAACGATCACGGGATGCTCAACTGCTCGCACGCGTTCGAGATATTCGGGAGGGAGAGCAGGGCGGGCGCTTTCGACTACGTGCACACGGAGAGCGTCTCGTTGCCGCATTGGCGGGCCAGAAAGTTGCCTAATGTGGCTGTTACTTGGCATGGGATTTGGTATGAGATTATGCACTCCAAGTTGTTTCAGGAGCTGTTTTGGAATCCAAAGGGGCAGTTGCCAGGGCTAATGGCTGAGCTACATGAAGCAATGCCACGGCTTATTGATGAGATTAAATTCTTTAGACGATATACTCAACATATATGCATAAGTAATAGTGCAGGTGAGTAAAAACTCACACTATGTGTTGAAATTTTACCCATCATTTAGCCCTGAAAAAGTTGTCCATATTTCCATCTAATGTCATTTAAGAATTCCGTGGAGGGGAAGCGCTGATAGAAATCTGGGCCATCCAAAACACTTTTAGACGACCGAGATGTGTTTTCAGCACCATGTCACCCATACCCGCTCGGCACCCAATTTTTTCTCATTTTGTAGACTTTTTTAGACAGCGTTTGGATCTTGACTTGCGACACAAAAGGCAAAACCTAACATTGTGAATCTGTTTTCTGTATCTTTTTAGGTTAGTTTGGCATAACTTTTTTCTAACTTTTTTGCACTGTCTTCTTGGTTATTCCTCTTAATCTTTATCAGATTTGGGTCAAATTTTTACACTTTTTTTTTTCCGTCTTGATGAGAGGAATCAGAAACGTATGAAAATATAGATAAAAGTTGAAAAAATTCTCGTAAAACAACGGGAAAAGATCCAAAATCTTGTCTATATGAGAAAGACAGACTTTTTGGGTCTTTTTCATCGTCTTATGTCTTATGTGACGTGAATAAAAAGCAGAGTATAGGATACATTACCATCAAAATTTAAGTGTTAGCAAACCACGCGGTGTAAACGAAGTTATGCTCATTGTTCTTCAGGGTCAACTGTGAAACCTGTCCTTACAAAAAACTTTGTGCTCATTTATTTATTTATTTATTGTTTCGGAATTAATTTCATGGCTCCGCCACTGCAGGTGAGGTTCTCACAAACATCTACCAACTCCCCATAAGAAACGTCCATGTCATACTCAACGGAGTCGACAACAAAAAATTCATTCAGGATCCAGAATCCGGCACCAAACTCCGGCTCCGATATGGTATTCCAAACAATGCAAGCCTAGTCATGGGCATCGCGGGCCGATTAGTGTTAGACAAGGGCCACCCACTTCTCCGCGAAGCCTTTACCGAAATCTCCAAGCGTCACCCAGATGTTTTTCTACTAGTAGCAGGGTCAGGCCCGTGGGGTAAACGATATGCTGAGCTAGGCCCTACAGTGAAAATCCTAGGCCCATTGGAAGCGAACGAGCTTTCTGATTTTTACAACGCGGTTGACGTTTTTGTGAACCCGACGTTCAGGCCTCAGGGGCTGGATTTGACACTGATTGAGGCCATGCATTGTGGGACGCCGGTTTTGACGCCGAACTTCCCGAGCATAACGGGGACCGTGGTTTTGAACGAAGGGTTCGGGTACACGTTTTCGCCGAACGTGAAGTCGCTGGTTGAGGCGATGGAAACGGCGATTAGAGACGGCGTGGAGGTCTTGGAGAGGAAAGGTGAGGTTTGTAAGGAGTACGTGGGGTCGATGTTTACAGCAGAAAAAATGGCTTCGGCTTATGAGAGATTCTTTTTGTGCATGAAGAATGACAAGTACTGTCAGTACCCTCTTCCTACAGATTGTTGAAAAACGTTTGGTAATTGATTGATTCTTGTATTGCTGTTTGCAAATTTAGGTAATAAAACAAAAGCCTAGCTCGAACTGAGTAGTAGATTGTTCGAGTTTGGCATATCTATTGAATGAACTGTTCTTGATTGAGTTTCTAAAGAGCGAAACATGAGTCGAGTTCAAGCAGTTTGGTTCATTTAAAAGACTACGCGCAGTTAGCAACAATAAGATTACAACCGGAGCATGATGCGCGTGTATTTAACTATCCGAATTCGCGTCAAGGTGGAGCAGTTTGATTCATTTAACAGCCTACCTACCTGCGGTTGGCAACAATGAGCCTTGACTGGCTTAGAATGACTTCTGGATTTGAAATGTGCCAACTTGAGGATCAACTCAAAAGATAGTGACCGAACCTCTCAGGAAGAGTTTGCCTACGTATCTCTTTTGCAAAGGAATCAAGTCATGACCTAGTTCAGGCTAAGGTTCGCTCGGGTATTAACGCTCTCCTTTTGCGCTCTAAATTTTCCCTAGTACCGCCTTTTCGGGTTTTCGATCTAGCAAGCTCTTTGATTTCTTGCCTTAACTTTTGCCTATGCCTCCTTTGTGGGTTTTCGACCTAGCAGGCTTTTGCTCTAAATTTTGCTTGGGTTTGCCAGCCCTTAATTTGGTGCTCATAGACTTGCGGCGACTATCATAGAAACCATAGGTAGAAATAAGAGTCCACGAAATGGTAGCTACAGGGCTGCAGAAATTAAGGTTACTAAGAGCACCTCCAGTCCTTACCTTTTTTTTTTAACCAAATTTGAAATCTGAGTAAATTCTTCCAAAATTTGAGTAAATCTCACTCCACTCTTTGAACCAAAATCATACCAAATCAAGCTTTACTCAGATTTTTCCCCAAATCTAGAGAGACCTATTTATTGAACCAAAATAGCAACGGCTAGTTTTGGGCGGTCGACGGTGATGCTGGACGGCGGTGGTGCTTGGCAGTCGACGGTGGTGCTGTGTGGTGGTGGCTGTGGAGACGACGGTGGTGGTGGGTCAGATCTACACTTCTCAGATCTATAATGGTGCTGGACGACGGTGGTGCTATGTGGTGGGTCAGATCTACACGGAGGTGGCGGTCGATGATGGTGCTTGGCAATCAATGGTGGTGCTGTGTGGTGGTGGCTGTGGAGACGACGGTGGAGGTGGCTGGTAGTAGACGACGGTGGTTATGGGTGGTGGAGGTGGTCTACGGTGGTTTTGTGAGAGGGGAAGGTGAGAGAAATTGTTTTTGATTTTTTTCAAAGCCAAATATGAGTAAAAAAGGGGTTGATTACTGGAGTGGCTCTTCTCAAATCAAGCTTTTGACTCAAATTTAAGGGAAAATTTGGTTCTGAGTTTGGTTCAAGGCTGGAGGCGCTCTAACCCCTAGCCAGCAATAAGGTGGCATGGGAAATCATTTGATCCATTTTATGAATAAGTACGTACCTCTTTAAATGAAATGCCCCAAACAGAAGACAGGATAACAACATAGAAGACAAATTCGGTGGTTATCCTAGTAAAGATCCAAATGTTTGGTCATTTACAAAAGAGTTTACCCCGAAAACAATTCCATTAAGGGCGAACCTAGACTAGTCCCGGTGGTGTCGAATGATGTTGAGGATCCGGTCCTCCTGGCGCGACTCTATCAGTTCCTGCATTCAACCGCAAAGCTTTTCTTCTGTAATACTTCAGTTTCGCTTCATCGAATCCCATTTTACCCAACGCGAGATGGCCGCCAAATTCCCTCGTATTCATGGCCGGGATGTCACGAGGAATACGAATTCCTGAACTTACTAGGAGCATTGATAAAATCACTATACATGAAAACCAGATCTCTGCCTTAGTTGAACTAGCCATGGCTAATAAAGGAGGATTGTGACAGTCGACAAATTTCTGTATCGCGAATACGTATATATGTAGATTTAGAAACACCAAGTGGGAGGGGATAAATCATGACAAAATACTGTTTTTTTCACAAAACATTTGACTGCAACTTTAAAAGCTACGTAATACTTGAAAACGTCTGTGTAACAAGATAAGTACAAGGCCTCAGACGTTTGTCCCCTGTCTTTCTGTGTCACTTATTGGAAAATTATCTGCTTTTTCGAGTCATCACCATTACCTAAAATCCACCAAATGGTGGAGATCAACAAAAAGACAACACCCAATTCAATCAGCATCCACACAATTCCATATTATCTTGTTTCTTCTAAGAAAACTACGGAACAGCCGCCAAAGATTAGCCGACATGGGATTCTCAGAAAATAACTGGTCTTTTGTTTGTGCCAGGAATTTTTAGAAAGATATAACCGAGGGCTTCTAGCTTAGTTGATCGTGTACCAATACTTAGGTGCTGAGAAGTTTTGGATATATCGTTTTTTCAATATTCGCGTAGAATGTGTTGGAAATCCTGAATTACAGGTAAGCACGATAGACATGGATAAGAGGATTTATCCAAAGGCAATTGATTAAGGTTTGACAATTGTTGTGCCAATATTCAGAGCAGAACCCAGTAGTCAAATTACTGACTTCTTTGTGTGTGTTTTTCTTAGGTGATGGACCGATGGTAAAGAGAATTTATAAAAGATTAGGGTCACATCGATGTCTCACTATGTGACATCGACTGTTTCCCTAGTTACCAGTAAAGGGTCATGTGGTTAGTATTCATTAGGGATGACAATTTCACCCAAAATCGTTGGATACCCGAACCAAACCGAACCTATCGTGGAGGTTTTTTTATTTTTTCCTATCCATGGGGCGGGTTTGGTTTTCGAAACATGATATCCGACGGGTTTGGATTTTGGTTTGGTCTTAGCAAGTTCATTTACCCAAACCCAAACCCAAACCAAATCCAAATCCAAACTGATCCATATAATATTACTTATAGGATATGTTAGCTATCCTCATGTCTTCTATTGCTTCTGAGTCGGCATTTAACACTAGTGATAGATTGGTGACTTCGCATCGTAGTCGACTTTATCCCAAAACAATGGAGGCATTGAGGTAGAATTGGGACATACTAACATTTTAAAGTTAAAACACTATTGGAAATCATTTTTTTAAATAATAAGTGATTGCCACTGCTGGAAATGTGGCCATTGGTTCATGGAGGCATTTCCCTAAAAGCTATGAATTAATCTACCCACCATGTTAATAATTAAAATATATGGTACATATATGAAGGAAAAACAAACAAGACATTATTCCCTATATTATGGTCCTCATGGAGCACCACTAAAGGGAATTTGCTAAAAAAAAATGTGTCCACAAATAAATGAATATCATATCCTAATTCATGTTCTCCACATGCAATCTCATCATTTTCTCTTGTGACTGCATTGAAAATTAAAAAAAAGGAAGAACTTTAGTAGCAATTTATTTCATCGAAAATCGAAAAATGGAAGAACTTTGGTAGCAATTTATTTCATCAATTATTGAAAAAATGAATTTTATATCCTAACAAGTGTACTGCTCTCTTGCTCTCCTTAGTCGACGTACCACAAAAAACACAATTAAATAGACATCAGAAGTAGAATTTTAAGAGGAATATCGACCATCACAAGCATGTGTGACGAGTAACAAGGTCCAAAATAGCAAAATCGAAAGAGACACCTTGAGAATTTAAACCACACCCAACCTTTACACTCTATCACTCATACAAGAACACAGTGTCACCCTAAGCTTTGCTTGGCAGTTGCACACTATATAGTTAGTGTATTTGACTCTTTATCTCAACTAAAAGACACCACCAAATTCAATCTGCATCCACAATCCCATCTTATCTTGTTTCTTCAGAGAAAACCACGCACCAGCCGCCAAAGATCAGCCGACATGGGATTCTCAGAAAGAAAATAGCGTAAAATGTGTTGGAAATCCTGAATTACAGGTAAGCAAAGATAGAATTTATCTAAAGACCAATGATTAAGGTTTGCCGATTTGTACTAGCAAAACCAGAGTTGGCTGATAAAAAAATAAGAATAAAAAAAGATCAAATCAACTTGGTCATACGTGATCATGTCCTATGGTTCTTATCCAAGATGATATGCAAAAGGTGCTAATGGTCAATTGTACCCTATACGTTCAGCATGTGTCAAAGCCAGTTTATACGCATGCATCTCAATTAACTGTTGGGAACTAATACCATTATCGATTAGTGGAAACTCAAGCTGGGGCAAAGGCCCGTATGCCTTTAAATCCATCTCTTGTTCTTTACGAGCGAAAGCAGGAAAATATCGAAGCATCTACGATTTGAAGGAGAAAACTAGAATTTTGACCAAATTACTAATTTGTTTTGCATATTTTTCTCTTCGGCGACGGTAAGGAGAATTCATAAAAGGTTACGGTCACGTCTCCGGTTAGTTTTCAATCGTTTACGAAATGAAAGTGGTAGTACTGGTACATAGTAACATTTTATATTTTATGATGGGAAATTATTGGTTTACCGAAAAAAAATATGGGAAATCATTTGTTTCAATAAAAAGTGATTCCCACTGTTGGATTTGGCTGAGTTTTCCCTAAGGTATTTTCGGTATTCTTGGACAACTTGAAGTACTCTTCATAAACATCAACTGATTTGATAACTTGAAGTCCAAAAATACCGAAAATACCGTAGTGGAAACTCATCCTAAAAAGGTGTGGCGTGGTGTGGTGTACATGGCCATTGTTTCATGAAGGCATTTGCCTAAAAGCTATGAATCTCCACTGTACTTGTACCATTCCACCATCTTGAAATGCTAACTTATATGAAGGAAAAGCAAGCAAGAAACTCTATCTTATTCCCTATATTATGTCCTCATGGAGCACCACTAAAGGGGATTTGCTAAAAATAATGTGTCTCCCCACAAATAAATGAATATCATATCCTAACTCATGTCCTCCACATGCAATCCTCATCATTTTCTCTTGACACTGCATTGAAAGTTGAAAAAAAAAGAAGGAAGAACTTTAGTATATAGCAATTTATTTCATATATTATTTATTGAGCTGATGATTGAGTTACAACTTCTTGACAACCAAATTTGCACCACTTCATTCTTATATATTCGTTAAATACTATACCAAGTGCATGAGGCTCCCGCTTATTAGTAGAGATATCTACACGCATGCACTTATGAAATCCAAGAATAATTGCCGCGCTCTATCCGTGGTCTCTCTTTGTTTTCGGACTTCTTTGTCCGGGCAGCAACTAGTGATGTTTCGGGTCCGGTCCTGCAGGGCTGAGCCGGTTGAACCCGTATTGAGTTTCGATGACATCTAGTCTTCTTACCTTGAAAATTTCTTGGGCACTTTCGATCAACGACCGTTTGGTCTTTCTCGAAAACGAGACCGGCCTTCCTACCTCTGACAGGCTTTCAACCTCATCTTGTTGTCGCGATTGCACTGTCAAAATCTCTCGGTAACTT